>JACCGJ010023525.1:0-20334 GCA_013407085.1 Atriophallophorus winterbourni
GTGTGCTATCATACACAATGCATTCTAAGGTGCAAGTGGGGAATGCGTCTCTACTCTACGTGAAAGGCTTCCATGTGGCAAGCTTCTCGAGTAGGGTTAGTCATAATCCCAGCTGAACTGCTCTTAGTGCTCCGTATGGATTTAACCCTTCATCCGGTGGTTGCAGTCCATCTCGAGGCTCCTTCCAAACCTGCATTTATACCACAGCTGGGGTGGCGTTCACATAGCTGTGTATTCAGGTTGGGCACATAGCTCAAGCAAAATGGTTCGGTCATCACACTTGTTCAGTGAAACTGTGTTTTAGACTGCCTCCGGGGGGTGTGCGATTATCAACTTTGCGAATGCCGCCGTGCTTGATGGAAGCATTGAAAAATACAACGGTGATATCAATTTTCTCGCTGCAAGAGTCGTGCTGCACTTCAAAAACCAATACTTCTCCCACCCGGTTTGCCGATACTCGTGCTAGATTCTCCGGTCAATTGTGTCCCAGGTTTCATGCACCTCGCTTCCAATGAGGTTGAGTGAAAGGCCAAACAGAGAGTCATGTGATGATTCCACGTGTCAATGAGATTGTAGATGTCTTGACTGTGCGTACCTTCCGAGGTATTCAAGGGTGACCGCATACCTATCGGCCACAGTCCCTGATGTAATACGACGATCGTTTGCCAAAGCCAACCGGAGAGGCAATCCCTTCAACATTGTTGTAGGCCACCGTGATTTGAGACTGGAACATGCCACACTCGGTTGTTCTGAACAATTTCACGCGGTTTCCCATTCCTCGCTGAAGTAAACCAACATTTTGTTCACAAATACTGCGGTACTGAAAATTCATGTACTCGAATAAAGCCATTTTTCTTTTTCTTCTTCTACTGACACCCAAGGCATGGAATCTGTCTTGCAGTCATCTTGCACCGCCCCCCACATTTCGGGCAGTTGAATACAGCGCTGCGTCGTCGATGCTCAACTGCTTTTCATTCAAAGGAGAAGCTAAGTATACTTATAAACACAAAGCGGGGTGCCTAAACTTCGGGCACCTGTCAACCACAATATCATAAAGTAATGTGTGTTAGTCGTCGGTAACAAACGCCGCGCCTTAGGGGCGAGATTGGCGACGGACATATCAGAAACATTTGAAGGTTGTTTCACGATTTCCCTTAGACGGGAAATGGGTTAGGCTAGTTACACGTGAGGATATGTTCCCCAGCGTGTTCTGACAAATCAAACTCGGTACATTTCAGCTGATGTTATTAAGTGGTTGTCATAGGCTCTCATATCTTTTTTTATAAACAAAAAGGTTGTGATAGCCGGGGTGGCAGTGGGGATAAGCTCCCACTGTGTATGAAATGCTCCCATATGGCGCGCGCGTCTCAAATAGCCTCTGACAACCAAGTCCAGCTTCTGGCCTGCACGAGTGGCTCCCCGAGCTGGGCGGAACTGCTTTTAACAACAGGAGAAGGAGCGAGGGCGAGTGACTGGCGCCTGAAAACCAGTTTGCTTCAGGTAGATGGAGCTCGTTAGCCTGGGAGGGCATTTCATCTAAGGGAAGGAAAACCCTGCCTTGCGGGATACCCGATGGCGGGAAAGCCTTCGGGAGAAAACCTTGTAACAGAGTCTGGTAGAAGATTAGTTGGTGCACACCACTTCTTTCTGGCTACGCCCTGCTGCCTTGCAGGCTGCAGCGGGTGTGTAAAGGCTAGAGAAGCTGACTCGAACAAACGCCGCGTAGTGCTGGGGACGCCGCTTTGTACCCCCAAATTCTCAAGACCGTTCATTGAAGCCGACTCATCCTCCGGCAGGAGATGGTCTCACAATTGTAAAAGTAAGTAAAGTAAACGACTTTGTTCCGCAAGTTCCGTCTACCCAAAGATGTCAGCTCACCATAGAGTTGACCTTTTTAAATACGACCATTCTGTACCTTGTATAACCCGCGTTTTTTTACTCCAGGTCCCAGTTTAAACAAGGTGTTGGCACGAAAACACCAGGAGCGTTTGCCGGAACAAACCGAACCCGAAACGGACCCATGGCGCGCGGAAACTCAAACCGCCGTTCCTCATTGATTCCTCCTCCTGCTCCTGCTCAATCAGACTTACTTGCTTAACCCATCCATGTCGATCAGAATTGCGTGCCGCTGCTGCGACAACAACATTTCGCGATGATTTACCTATTCTTCTTCATTTTGTCAATAATCTATTTTTTGTGTGTATAGTCGGTGGTGTCTTTGTTTAAATATATCAAATATATCATTCAATGGCAAAGGCGGTATTCTGTGGTTTGGGTTTGTGAAGCATTAAAGTCGTGGGTCACCCAGCTGGAATGGAACTCAGGCTCATCAACAGCTGTTTTGTAGTCCATGACCTTGAACCGTTACTGAAAAGAGAATCAGCTTAATCTGTAGAGGCGTGGTTGATGGAACCTGCGCACCAATCTAGGACTTCACAGACAGCATTACACCGCGGTAGCACGTACTGAATGCTTAACTGCCACACAACCATGAAGGGGAAAGGTGGGACTTAAATAGCTACGGATTCCATAGAACAGGTGCCTATACCTCGAATGGAACATGCATTCAAACAAGGTTCGTGAACGAGTAGATGGACATCAGCATGGCAGCTTCATTGCGGCTTTCACTGTCATGCATCATAACAAGCTTTTCTACAACACACAAGGTTAAGCAAACACTCCAAGAAGATGCTTAGTGCAAGACCGCCATTGAACACTGTTTCGGGACATATCCTGAAGCGTAACTAGCCATTGCGATATCTGATCGCGGGGACACCAGCCTAGAAGACGCGCTGCGTCGACTTTGGAAAGGTTACTAGTAAGGGTTTTTAACTGCCTATGCCATGTGACGGTTTGGCCACCACGAGATGTACGTCAATCAGGATGTGGCGTCGCAAAATGAATCCGTTTCGGAAGTCGGTAGTCCGGCACTTCACAGAATTACCCATGAGAGAGGATTAGTAATCACCAATCGTAGCTAGGGGTGCTGGCCCATTCTGATATTTTCTATAGAACAAGCATGTGGATTAGGTGCCGTGACAATCTTGTTTCATCCACTGTTTCCTGCTATTAGTCAAGGTAAACATTCGGGTAGAGGGGATAATTTGCCGTTTTTTTTGCAAACCCCACTTGGTTAATTGGAGTCCATTGCTCAAGCGAATGAATCAATCTCCTGAGACACGGTTCCTAAGGTACGAGTGGCTCTTTGCTGTTAACGCCATGCTTTATCGTGAGGATTAGCCAGAAATCGTTTCGTTCATCTCAACCCGAATTTCGAATAAATTCTCTACACATGGCGATTCCATGTCCAAAGTTTATAGTGGATGAAATCCACCGTCCTCATTCCCAGTGTCTGAAGCTGGCATGCTTTATAGTGAACGATTTAGAGTTGCAGTTGGGGAGGATTTATCACCTCAATTAGACAATACTCCCTCGAGCAGATTGTCAGAACGCAGTCCGACAAATAACGACATTCGTCCCGGGGTATGATGTGAAAGCACAAGCCTGATACAGGCAAATCCCGCACAGTCAGAGACTGCACGTGGTCTAAGATACGGTCAGGTTGCCCAGATCTAGACAGATATAAGAAATGACGATGAGACTCCAGTGTGTTTCAGTATGCAGTTCACTGCCGGTGGCCAATCAATTTAGCAGTTTTTGGGTAACGTTTCACTTCGGACACAGAAGCTTTGTCGGACCAAGGGCGTATAGCGAACGCCTACCTACGGAGGCGGTCGAAATTACCAAGGCATGTCGACTGGCGGTCAATAAGGTGGATGGGGCAGAAATCTGCACAATCTGGCGCTCCGCACTGATGCGAAAGTGAATAGTTTTTTATTCACCTTACACCTACTAGTTAATTAGATTTTTGTTTTTCTTCAAAAATAGCTTAACCTTAGCCCCATTAGTTATGTACTTTTACGCAGCTGGGCCGCTATGTCAACCGACCTTGACCGTGTTCACTTGTATTAGATTGAGGTGGATACACACTAGGAGAAAATCGACCACTGATCCTGGTCATTCCCACGAGACGTGACATACTGTAGGCGTACTATAGGCTGTTTAGCGGTAAGGTCAAATCAGTGGTGGGGGTTGACTACTACCTAATCATGTTCCCTGTCCTGACGATCGCCCTTGTTATCAGATGTGAAACGTTATCCCAAAAACTGCTCGAACCGATTGCAGCTCGAAGATGAATTTTTAAACGGGCTTTAGGGAGTACAGCGGGATTCACTATACTTCTTTTCATACAAATTATGTTCAAGTGTCGAAGAAAGTACCACTTTCGGGGATCGTCCATCTATGTGTCAACGCGGTACAGTTCCTTCTGACACGAATGGCTTCATTTGTAACGCACTGGACACCGACTGTTTCCCGACTAATGCCGATACTTATTTTACTTCTCAATAGTCTAGGAATGTTTCCCGCGAAATTCCAACCTGAAACATTTGGGCCACACATTGTGAGGTATTGGCCCGTACTCAGTGGGATAGCAATACTTCAAATCCAAAGATTTCAACAATGATAGAATGAGAGATGCCTCTACAATACGATGGATAATTTCATTGTGCCATGGCTTATATAAATGTATCCATACTGTCAGACTTCGGTGGCTGAAGAAGAAGAAGAAGAAGAAAAGAACTTTATTCGTTAAAACGAATTTTCAGTTAATCAAAATAGTTTGAACACAGAAAAGAATTTTAATTAGTTACCAACTTACGTACCCAGTTTTGAGCCCTCGAGTTGTTGTTGACCTCCTTCGGTCGATGTCGACCATGGATGTACCTCACAATTGCATGAATTTTCATGTTCTGCAGCTTTTGAATGACTAAATAGTCCAATTCGGGAGGAACAATCTCTCCCGCAACGATAGGTAGAACTCGTTTGTAGGGCGTCAGGTGCACGCCGGCGGAGTGATCTGCATTCATCAGCCATGAGCTGTATCTGCTCCCCCCGCTTCCAAACGATGCTTTACACAATGCCTCCAATGTGAACGGTCAAGAACAAGTTCTTCCCAACTCGCCGGGTCAATGCCAAGAGATTTCATATCGCTTTCGCAAACGTCTTTGTACCGCAAGTTCGGTCTGCCCAATGGTCGACTTCCTAATTGTAACTCACCATAGAGTAAATCTTTCCGAATACGACCATTTTCCATTCTGTAGACATGACCAATCCACCGCAGGCGGCGCTGTCGCAATAGGGTGAATATGCTCTGTGTTGATCGGCATATTGAGCGATTTCTTATCAGATGGTTTCATTCCTAGCCTAGGAACTTTGAGCGCGTTTAACTGACTTTGATGAATGTCTTGCAGGTATTTCGATGCTGTTATTGGTGTTTTCCTGCTTCCTGTTCCCTCGTTTTGCATTGGAAGGTGTTGTTGTTGTTGTTTCGTTTATCGGGGAGCTCTCGACACCTACTTCATTAGCGTGTTTTTAGGTTTCTGTGCCTTGATTTGTGCTTGCAATTGTTTAAAGGCTTGTCGTCAAACAGTGTCTGCGGGCGTTACAGAAGTGTGTTTTCTCAATTTTGTGAAGATTTGAACCTCGGGGAGCATATCTTTGTTGAAAACCTCATGGGATTTCGGTGGTTTTTAAAAGGTGACCTTCTACGTGCGTGGAACCAAGCATACTGGAGTGAAATAACGTATCGACCACAGCAATCAGGCCGTCAACTGAGATACGTTGCAGAACATAGAATGAAATAATTTCATCGTGTGAAAATTGTGGCGTGATTGCACATAAAAGAATTCTGCGACCATTCAAAGCCAAATAACCCAGGCGCATTCTTTCCTGCACCAGAGTGAGCTTTGTTTGCGAACCAATGTTCTTGTAGTGCCATGCAGATGGTCGGTCACTTAATCGCCAGACACTTAATCACCAAGTCGCTTCATCCCCAGTCAATTAATCTTCAGTCACTTAATCCCCAAATCAAAACAGCAGTTACATATTATAAGTTGCTTAGTGTGTTGCGAGATGTGGCGCCGAATACAGCACCAGATGTCATTTTAACTGACATTGAAAGTGCAATTATGAATGCATTTCGCTCAAAATTCCCATCCGCAAGAGTGACTGGATGTTATTTTCATCTACGAAAAATATGTGAACTAGGGATGAAAGCAGATTTTGAGGCAGACGATGATTTACGCCTACCAGCGTTGGCTTTTGTGCAGTTGAACGATGTAGTCGCCACATTTGAGATTTTAGCCGAATCTATGCCTCAAAGTGAGAGGATAAATGATCCGATATTCAAAGTTATTCAAAGTTTTAATGGTCCAAAAAGTTAATACTTTACAGTAACCACAGATTAAAAATATAGGGAATTCATAAAAACAACACAAATGTTTCATACACAAGGAAAGTCAGCACGTGTATTCAGGTGCAAGGTTGGGTTTAGTCAACATATACTTGTCAAGATCAAGTCACCCCTGAGACGACGGTACGAAAAGTCAAAGAGGTTAAGTGTTGCGATCCGCTCCTCGTATGGCCTGTTGTATAGCCCGGTCACCAGTTTTGTAGCGCGGTGGTATACCCGTTGCAGCAAGGTAATGTCCTTTTGTAACCATGGGGACCATGCTTGAACAGCATACTCCATTGTTGGTCTGATATAGGTGTTAATTATACGTGGGAGTATCTGCTTTGAGAAACGACCAAAGATCCTTCTGAGCAATGCTAAGATTTGGCAGGACTTTTGTATACAACAGAACAGTGCCGTGAAGACTTCAGGTTACTGCTAATCCACACGCCCAGGTCTTTCTCTTCAGTAACCCATGAAAGTTGCTGAGATCCCAAAGAGTATGAGAATTCGAATGATTTACCGACGTTCAACATTTTACATTTTTGGATGTTGAATGGTAAGCAGTTCCGCAAGGACCAATTATGAAGTGCTTCGAGATCTTTTTGCAGAATTTCGCAATCTTCTATGGTGCGTATGCTAGTCCAGATTTTGATGTCATCCGCAAATAAAATGATTTTTCTGCGTACGGTGTCAGGTATATCATTCGCGTACACGAGGAAGAGTATTGGCCCCAAGACTGAGCCTTGAGGTACGCCACTTGTGACTTCTACTGGGCTGGATAGTGCCCCATCAACTCTAACCCTTATAACTCTACCAGTCAAGTAGTCCTTTATCCAGGCCAGTAATCTGCCGCATACCCCGAGCTTTGTAGCAGTATGCTGTGGTTAACACGGTCAAAAGCTTTAGACATGTCCAAGTAACAAGCATGGATAGGGCATCCATCTTCCACGGCTCGAGTCCAATTATCAAGAGTTATGAGAAGATTGGTGAGACAGGAGTGTCTTGTCCTGAATCCGTGCTGTGCGATGGAAAGAAGCTTATTTTGTTCCAAGTGTTTGATAAGTTCGTCGGCCACAAGTCGTTCGAGAACTTTAGAGACCACTGGCATTAACGTGACTGGTCTGTAGTTAGACGCATCAGATCGGTTCCCTCCTTTGTATATCGGAGTGATTAGTCCACATTTCCAGTCATTAGCAACCGTGCTACAACTCAAGGACAGGTTAAAAAGGTCAGAGAGTGGTGAGAATATAGCATGGGCGCATTGCTTTAGGATGAATGGTGTTATTTCATCAGCACCTGGGGATTTTTTTGTATTTAACCCGCGTAGCTTTACCAGGACACTCTCGGGTTTCACAACAATTTCGTGTATTGTATTCTGCGATCTGAATGCAGGTATATCGTAGGATACGCGCTCGTTAGGGTAGAACACTCTAGAGTAAAATTGAGCGAGTTCGTTAGCGGCTTCGAGAGCTGTGGATGTAGTTCCAGTTGTTGTAAGTAAAGCAGAAACACCTGGCTTTACCCTGGCCTTTCTGTTCACGATCTGGAAGAGGAGCTTCGGATTTCGTTCAATTTTATCCATCAGATACATTTGATACTTTTCTTTATCCTCCTGGACAAGTTTAGTAACTTTGTTTCTCAACAAACTGTAAGATTCCCAAGATTCAGGTGTTGAATGCAGTATGTGGCTTCTCCACGCACAGTTTCTCACCCTTATCCATTTCCGTGTTCGACTCCGGATCACGAATTTGAATCCTTTCTTCAGTTGTTTTGAAACATATTTTGAGTGGAGTTCTATTTTTCGGTTGATTTTCTGAAGTATCGATGACCAGCATTGTTGGACATCAGTGCTAATCGGTGCCCAGTCGGTGACTTCTTGAAGAGACATTGATAATGCAACCGTATCGATTTTTCTCATCAACTTCTGAGCATCACTTGCTCTTATCGCTTCAGATATATAGTCTAAAACAATGACTACATGATCACTCTTTCCAAGAGGTGCTTCATAACGGATATCCTCGATGACATTTTCCTCGCTAGTCAAAACAAGATCGAGAATGGACGGTGTGTTTGTGCCTCTGAAGCGAGTGCTGCTTGAGATGTGGTTGAATAAAGGAATTTCGTTGAACATTTTGTAGAATAGGTGATCAAGAGAGTTCACCGGTGGAATCTCGCTTTTTAGTAAATTCGGGAGATTAAAGTCACCCATGATCAGGACGTTGTTTTGATATCTGAAAACAACCAGCTGAGTTTTCTCAATTAAACTAGCATTGTATGCTTCGTCTGCTGACGGTGGTCGGTAAATCACACCAACAACACAGTTTTCACCTGTTGCTAATTCAAGTGAACACCAAAGTGTATCTTCCAGTATCAAATCATTATCCGTGATTTCTCTGAACGTGAGGTGTTGATCATAGTAAGTAGCAACACCTCCTCCTCCACGATCCATTCGAGTTCGATGAAAAAGAAACATGTTTGGAATGGAAATTTCCTCCTCAACTAATTGCTGATTGAACCAAGTTTCCGTTACGGCTATCAAGAGTGGTGAATATTTTTGACGAAGCTCAATTAGTTCGGGTAACTTATTTATCAAGCATTGTGCGTTGGTGTATAAACATTTGATGGTTGATCTTGATAAAAGTGTTGGATGATGAGTATTTGAGCATGTAAGTTGAGTACGTGTCAAAGATGGTGGGCCTCGTGTTAATGGGTATATTACATCACCGACTCCGATAGAGTCGGTCGACATCCGTTTTTTGGAGCAGGAGTCCCGGCATCACTGTGCTCATTACCAACGGGTCCGGCAACTTCCACGAAAGAGCAGGTTTTCAGGTGTTTACCGACAATTTTGATCTCTCGTGGAACTTTGTATCGATACTGTTTCCAGTTTTTAAGCACGGTGTTCACCATAGTGGTGGTCAAAAGTGTCAGTTTAAGGGGTCGTGGACCATTACCTTCGTAATTCGATGACTTTGGGATTCGGAACGTATCGATAACCGTTACATTTGTGGTTTGGATAGCATTACTGATAAATCTCCACTGTTGTAGGTCGTGGTTGGATTTACACTTTGTATCGGAACCGGTGGCATCTTCTGGGACATTTAACAGAATAAGGGTGCGCTTGTTGCGATCGTTTGCTATATTTTGGTTACCTTTCAGTGGCGATTTTGCCCGTTCCGACCAGGGCACATCAACAAATACACGAGATGTATTTTCCATGTCGTCTCGTAGCAAGTTTGTCGACAGAAGTACATCTTCTAAGTCCTTCTCATTTTGCACTACTACCTTGAGCAACCGCGGCTTATCTTGGTGTAGCGCTTTGGGAGGACGACTCAAGCGAATCACCGAAACCGGGTGGATCGCTTTGAGATTCATGCGAATGCACAGTTTCAACCATTCAGCCAAATCATTCTGATGTCTATTCGAAAATAACGTCTCAGTCGACTCTGGCACGTTGGTGCAGATAACACTAAGAGAAATTCCTTTAGAGGCAACTTTCGCTAACGGGGCCTTCGATGTGAACGTTTTCGGCTTTAAGACGCTTTTAACACTCTGCTGGGTGCTGTGCTGCAAGAATTCAACCTTTTCCATTGATTGGTTTGGTTGTAAAGTTGAGTATGATGGATTATCTACCGGCTCTTCGGCAGTAACGACGGGTAACGACGGTGTCTTTAAAACGTTTATTATCAGTTCATTTAATTTTTGTATACTGGATTCCATTCCATTTAGACGCGTCTCAATATCATATTCAGGGGTTTTCGTCGCCGAGGCTGACGGTGTTGATTTGGCCTTGCAAACCAGACAAACATAACAAACACCAGGGCAATCATCTCCATTAATAATCGATACTAAATCCGAGGTCAGCGATTTGTCGCATTTAGCATGAAATTTCGACAAACAATCGTAACGTGTGACAGACTTTGCCTTAGGACTTACCGACTTTCGGCAAACCGCACACATGCAGCCCGGTGCGCTTTGTTTTCGTTTCGGGGTCATCCGGTCAGGGTTATGAGCAGGGTTGCCACTGCTGGGTTTTTCCACCCAGATCTGGGTTTTTTATAGCGGTGCTGGGTTTATGGGTTTTAATATCCAAATTTACGCGAAATCTGGGTTTTTTGGCTAAGAATTTACAAAATGCAAATATTATTAATAATACACTCACAAAATGTTGCAAAAATTAAGTTTGTGACGTACTTAGCTCCCGTACGTATTCATTATCCGTTCGAACGATGTTCATGCTCCGATTGCATTGGCTACAATGCGTGGTCGAGTCACGAGATCCAACACCCACGCGAAAAAATCGATCGATCATGGTGTGCATACGACGGTTGTACCCCCGACAGCGACATAAAACCACCTTGACCTCTGCGCCAAGTGCCTGTACCCGGTAAGCAATGATAGTGCTTTGGTTAAATGTATTTTTTGTATTTGAATGTGATTTTTCGGCTGATAACTGTTCGAAGCTTTTTTGCGATACTGATTATTACTCTCGTTTATAAAGGTTGTTTAAGTACTTTACTATTCTGTGAGTTACTTTTATTGTTTGTGTTGCTTAAATTTGCAGCCCTTTACTTAGCAATGGCTGAGAATACTCCAACAAAGAAAAGAAAGTGGTATACTCAAAATTTCAAGCCGGCGTGGCTGGAGGACGCGGAACTTAAAGATTGGTTACGGCAAGATGCTCAAAATCCTGATGCCTGCTACTGCGCCAGTTGTAACGTTCCGTTTAAAAATGCAAACAAATCAATGCTGATAGCTCACAAGAATACTGTAAAACACAAGAAATCTTCAGAGGCTGCGAGATCTTCAACTAAAATGGATAATTTTTTAGTTAAAAAAAGCACTACGTTGAGCGAAAAAGTAGCGAAGGCTGAATTACTAATAACAGGGTACTTTGCCGAACATCACGTACCTTTTCTCCATGTAAATCACTTTGTTGAGGTTTGCAAAAGAGCGTTTGATGATAGTGAAATCGCTAATAATCTGAATTTGAAAAAAACTAAATTAACGTACATGATGCAAGATGGAATTGCACATTACGAAAGAAATGAAATATCAAAAATCCTAAAAAAAACAAAAGTTTTCAATATTAATTGATGAGAGCACGGACATATCAGTGACACAAATATTAGCCATAGTTGTTCGGTTCTTTGATGTGCAGGCTCTTCAAGTCAAGGATGCTCTTCTGGATGCTGTTGTGGTGAAAAATGGCTCAGCGCATGGTCTGTACGAAGCTGTTAAGTCTACGTTAACAAAGGCAAATATTCCTATGAGTAACATCGTAGGATTTGCCAGTGACAATTGTTCGAAAATGATGGGTACAAAGAGTGGATTTCAGAGATTATTGAAAGACGATGTTCCAGGTGTGTTCGTAATTGGCTGTGTTTGCCATTCATTTGCACTTTGCTCAAGCCATGCAGTGAAGGTTTTACCTTCATTTCTGGAGTCATTCTTAAAAGACTTAACGTGCTATTTTGCTCGAAGTAGTAAACGTCAAAATGATTTCAGAATGATACAAAGTGTTGTTGGGGCAAAAGAGAACAAAATTCCCAAGCTTTCGCAAACAAGGTGGCTGTCACGTGAAAACGTAATCAAAGTTATAATAGAGCAGTGGGATGCTCTTGTACTTTACTTTCAGTCTGAGTCTGGAGTCGACAAAGTGGACGGAGCGAAAAGAATCTACGAAACTATGATCAACAAAGGGACGAAGCACATGCTGCTCTTCTTAGAATATATATTGAAGAAAGTAAATGCTCTTAATGCCGAATTTCAATCGGAACACTTTCGACTGCATCTGCTGCAAAAAATGGTGTCATGTGAATATCAAAGTATTCTTGGTTGTTTTATAAAAGATGACATTTTGGTTTCATCTAAGTTATCAGATATTGATCTCAGTGATGAAGCAAATCACAAAGACGTAAATGACGTTTACCTAGGTGGACGCACAATGAGTTATCTAGCACGAAACCCCATCGATGGTGACTCCGGCAGATTCAAAAAAGACTGCGTACATTTTTTAATTGAATTATCTTCGCAAATAAGAAAACGCCTCCCTCTCGAAGAAGATGGAGTACTCGCTCTTTTGAAAATACTCGATCCCAAGGTGGCGCAAGATGCAAATCAATCTCCTCAGTCGATCATACCCCTCGCATTGAACTTTCCATCAATTGCACCAGAAAACACACATAATGAGCTTGACGATGAGTGGAGGTCATTCCGGCACTGTAAAGATATTCCTCATGCAGAAAGTATCCCTGAATTCTGGCATTCTTTGCAAAATTTAAAAGACGGGCTCCAGCACACGAAATTCGGAAGGCTGTCGCAATTCATGACCACTTTAATCGTGTTACCGCATTCTTCAGCTTGCGTGGAGCGTATTTTTTCTCAGGTGAATTGCACGAAAACAAAGTTTACTAATAGGTTGAAGGCAGAAACAGTGACTGATCGTATGCTTGCAAAACAAGCAATTACTAGAAATGGCGCGTCGTGCAGTTCATGGGAGCCAAGCCCTAATTTAACCAAAGAAATCGTGGATGGTACATGCCATGGAAGATATACAAGTAGAATAAATTCCTATAAGAACAATGAGTTGATGACCGTAGAAGGAGTGAATGAAGATGATGAAGGTATGTACAAGATTGACTATTAGCAGACATAGTGCAACGTAAATATTAAATTATATATTTGTTATATTTGTTATTTTATCATTAATTGGGTTAAAGTTATAGATTTTTTAACATCTGGGTTTTTTTTAGCCAATCTGGGTTTATTTCAGAAGCCAATCTGGGTTTTTCAAAGTTCGGTGAGTGGCAACCCTGGTTATGAGCAGCACTGTTCAGTGGTTTGTCCACAAGCATTGGCTCTGTCGAGCGATCGATGATGAATATAGTGTGCGAGACAAAAAATTCAGTGTTCACGAAAAAGAGCAAAATCAGAATTTAATCCGGTGATACTCTTCGGTAGTTGATCGCACGATGTTGAAAGTTTGACCAGTCGACGGCGAAGAATAAGATCTTTCCGATGACGTTAATCCCTTTGAGGACTTGAAGCGTATTAACAGAGTTGCACGCGTAGATCCAATATGGGAAAATCACGATAAATCCGAATTTGCTCGTATTATCGAATACCGCTACGAGAGTGGTATCTCCAGAAAGCTGACTTCGAGAGGAGTCCAACAAGGTATAATATGTCCACGTACGTGTAAGTGTAAGAACAGTATATCCTGATTATCAGCAGCTCAAAATAATGCGACCGCACGGCAACGATGTCATCGAAATTTGTGTGCATTATTAGTAACTACAACATTAGGTACTCATTCGCGGCTGAATACTTTCCGCAGAGCAAGTAAAATCAAACATAAGTGTGGTTTCTGCGTGAAAAAGAATTCGGGCCATTTTGTAGAAGAATCAATCAAAATTATTACATAGTATTTGTTAAAACGGGTCCACAATAATCCACATGAATGTTCTTCTAAGCTTCACATGATAATGGCCACAGTGACCATTTAAATAGTTCAAGATTCAAGATTTAAGAATTTTTGGTATAAAAAAGCTCATAGCTGTACAACACTATAGGATATTCATATAAGAAAAAATATATATTTTAAGTTGTGGCGTTGGGGAGATCGACACGTCTTGTAGTTTGAAAAAAATGTCATGTATTGTCTAGGTATGATGGAAAAATATTCGTTTGGATAAATGTCGTTATATAAACGGGATGCAGGGTGGAATTTCCACGTATAAATATATCCAATTTGTTGCTGAAAATCCTTTTAGTAGATGATGATGACGGCAGGGAGTTTCATGAGAAACAAACGCGCACCGATTAGAAGAACCCACGGCTGTTCCCGTGATAATGTGGAATATCGAATGTCGGAAAACTTTATGCTGAAGAGCTTGACAAGTAAAAGCAGTTTTACGTATGTCTGCATCTATTTCATGCTAGGAGCATAAACGTCTGGCAAGAGAATTTACCTATTCTATTCCAAGATGTCCAGAATGCAAATCATATAATACAACTCTACGTAATGCAGTAAAAATAACAATTCTATCATTTAAGCATAATAAACCATCAGGAGTGAACGAGAGTTCATCACGCCTGGTAAAACCAGGAAATTTTGTCTGAATTTGTGAATTCCATCCTTTTTTGAAAGCAGTAAAAAAGAAGAATAGAAATTTGTCGTGTGACGAATTAAAAGATGACGTTTCACAGCAAGTGGCTGCACCAAGTGAGAATCAAATGTATCAGGATTCGCGGCTGGTAGTGACTGACGTGACAAGTTATCCACATGCTTTATGTGTTTAGGACTTTGATGTTCAATAGCATAATCATAAGCATTAAATGCTGTACTCCATCGTTGATTAATTAAGGGATAGATTTAATACGGTATGAATGTCAACGCTTCAGTAGTATCAGTAACAATGGTGAAACGATGACCAACCAGTAATTTGTGTAAACGTTGAATGGCCCAATAAACGGATAGGGCTTCATGGTATGTTTGAGCGTATCCTTTCTCAGCAAAAGCTAACCAGCGAAATACGCAAATTAATGGTTGTCCATTTTGCTTGAGGACAGCACCTATGCCATTAAAGGATGCATCAGTGATAACAAATGAGTGAATTCTGTGTCTAAATGAGCAAAGAACTGCGTCTGACTTCAGGAAGGATAGTATGCTGCGTAAACGATGTTCATATTCATCAGTCCATACAAAATTGTTTTGGGATTGCAGTGAAAATAATGGTAAATCTTTTAGACGCAAATTTGAAGTGATCCTCGAATTGTATTGCAATGCACCAACAAGGGATTTCAATTCTGTCATGTTCCTTGCAGAATTAACATTGGTCAGTGGAAGTAAACCATCAGGACCTGGTTTATAAACATTGTCACCAACAATATCTACTAGGCATTTAACATTCGAAACAGAAAACACGCGGATCCTGATCCTACTGTCCCTACCTGATGAGTGCAAACAGCACGAAACCGGTCGTGGGGTGTTTTGTGTGAAGGAGATGCATGCAAATGTGTTTTATAGAAAACAAACACGTTTTGCATTAACGGCGACATTTTTAGAAGTGAACCTATGAAACATTTCCAATAAACAAAAATGCCTATTTGCATGCATTTCCATGAGTTAAATCCCACGACCGATTTTGTACTGCTTGCACTCATCAAGTAAGGACAGTCCGATCAGGATACGCATGTAGTTCCAATAAACCTTCGTTATGAAGGGATCGCGTTGGCGCATGCACAATAACATCGTCCTGATATACTTCGACTCATCTACGTTGCTGGCAACCAATCGTGTTTTCATGAGCATCACTAAAAGCCATAATACTGATCCGTTTAACTGTTTTACGGTCATCATTTGTTCTTACAGCTTCAAACAGATAGTCAAACTAGATGACGACGTGAGCACTTAGTCCCAGTGGACTTTCGTAAGCAACGTTATCAATGTCGTGTTCATTTCTTGTCAGAACGAAATCCAAGAGTGAAGGTAAATCTGTTCCGCGGTATCGGGTTGTACATGCAATGTGGTTATAAAGAGGAATATCGTCCAACGACTCACTGAAGGCGCGTTCGGGAAGAGTGTATTCGTGAATAATACTGCTCCGCAGATTTGGTAAATTGAAGTCACCCATAATTAAAAATTTACAATTGAATCTTTGAGTAACCATGCGAATTCTGTCGAATAGGGCCAGATTTTGTGTTTCCTGTGCAGACGGTGGGCGATATGTTACTCCCCATACACAGTCTTCGCTGTTAGCTAATCGGACTGAGCACCTGAGTTTATACCGAATCACAATGTCTGGATTTGCAATCTCACGGCACAGAAGGTTGGGCTACAATACAAAGCTACTTCTCATCCTTTCGTTTCAACTCATGTCGAATAAGTGACATTACGTGTAATTCTTGTTCACTATTTGTTTGATGAGTCTGTAGCCACGTTCCCGTTACAGTGACGATGCCTGTTGAACACTTCAGATAAGCTGCACGCAGTTAATAGATTTTGTTACCCAGACATTGTGCGTTGGTGTGGATGCATTTCATAATAGCTTTTCTCAACAAGGATGGGGTGTGGGAACGAAGGCTAGCGGAGTGCAGAAAATCAGTTAGACCGACACTTCCATGTTCTGCATTTGAGGGTTTTTTTGTTTGGAAGGATGCCTGATCGTTTTGAGTTTGCACTGTTGGAATACAGTTATCTATAGTGTCGGCTGCATTTGTTACTGACGTGTCAAATACTGATTGACTTGGTGGTGTTTGTAATGGACTTTGTGGGACGTCTATCTGTCCAATATGAAGTTTCGATGTGTCTAATCTAATTTCTCGTCGCATTAGTTTGCGGCCATTTTCCCAACGAGTTTTGACCGTGTTCAACATATCTTTACGCAAAAACGCTATTTTAAGGGGCTTAGGACCGATGCTCTTATAATTCGTAGAATTGGGGATGCGGAACTTGCCCCTCACAGATATATCATGCAAGATAAGTATATCACCGAAGAATTTCCATTGTAGCTTATCGTGTTTGCGTTACAATGCGTTATCAGTTTCATCATCAGCTTCTGGGACTCACAAAAGTATTGAACTTCGATCATTTCTCTGTTTCGTTTGCGCTTGTTTCAGGGCGTTTCGGGCCATTTCTAACCATGCACGTCAGCGAAGATCCTTACAGTTGTCTCCAATCGCTCCCAACGCAGCAGAAAAGAGGATAATTAGATGTTTTCTAGATCCGTTCTAGAGTTGAGTTTATTTTAAGCAGTCTTGGCCGGTCCAGATTTGAGGAAGTAGGTTTGCGATTCAGTCGTAACAATGATAGTGGTTCAACTGGCTCCAAGTCAATGATGCCATCAACCTTCTCCAGTACATTTGCAACAGCTGAACATTCGTGTTGAATGATCTGCGAAGATGCAGATTTTACATGACTGGAATAACCTCAAGTAGTTTCCCATTTATGGAAACCTATACTGGCAAACTGAGATTTCTGGGCGGTCAGCACAGTATCTACCGATGCCTTCAACGTTTGTATGTTGAGCTCTAAGCTCAGCATCCGATCATCCAGGTTATTTTGTTGGACACTTGTTCGATCAGCTAAATCTGCGTTTGGTTTATTGGTAACGCATCCAAAGTTTTTCTAAAACAAAGGATCCACAGGGCCAACGAAAAACTGAAGTCCGAATTGCGAGCGGAGTTATCTGATGTGGATTTCTGCAAAATCTGTTGAAAACACGCCGAGGTCTTGGTCACACAGACGGAGTAAATTAGAGAGAAACAGAAACGTAAGTTCACCACTCTTTTAACATCTAAGGATAAATGTAATTCTACTAGTTCTTTTGATAACAGTGCTAAACAATATTCTAAAGTAATTAACTTATCAGATAGGCCGCTCTCGCAGACCAAACAAAGATTGTTGGAAAAAGGTTTAAACCTCTCACTAAGTACAAAAGTTTTAAAACCTGAAGATATCATTCCATGTGTAGAATCTACCTTAACTCAGATACCGGAAACACAGGCAGACGCATTACGCAACTGTATAGCCAGTATTATTAGGAAATAACAACCAGAAAGGTGTAACCTTACGCAAGATGAACAGCGAGCACTTCTTAATCTGCGGAAAGAAGAGGGAATAGTGATCACTAGAGCCGACAAAGGCAAGGCCACGGTGATACTCTCAAAAAGTGATTATAGAGATAAGGTTGAATCACACCTTGCGGAAGGTCCTTATGAAGTTATTGACAGCAAGAGAACCACGTCGATTATGAATAACCGTAAGCGGGTGATTTCGAGATACTTGCGTGGAATCAAGGAGGAACTAGGTAAAGGATTATGGTTCAGGCTATACCCGAAATCTGCTCAGACCCCTAGGTTCTACGGGCTCCCGAAGATACATAAGGTGGGCGTCCCGCTGCGACCTATCGTGGATGGCATTGGATCCCCAACACACGAATTAGCGAAGCATCTCGCTCATTTGTTGAAACCGCTAGTCGGGAACAGGGATTCTTTCATTAAGAACTCTTTTGATTTCGTTCGTCGTTTGAGTACAATAACGCTCGACGAGGATGAAATGATGGTTAGCTTTGATGTAAGCGCCCTGTTCACGAATGTGGACACTACTAGCGCTCTAGAATTAGCAAAAAATGCAAAAGGAAGGCTTAGCGATGTGTTCACCTATTTCCCCAGTGTTAGCGGATATGTACATGGAGCATTTTGAAGAGTTACCTCTAAAAAAATGTAGCTCTTCGGCCAAAGATATGGTGGCGTTATGTTGATGATACATTCGTCATCATGAAACGTGACAGGTTGAAAGCATTCCATAGCTACCTTAACAACCTGGATCTCAAAACCCAAGTTACAAAGGAGATTGAGTCGACAGAAGGGACATTTCCATTCTTGGACTGTCTCGCGCGAAAGCAGAATGGTAAAATAAGCACTACGGTCTATCGTAAGCCAATCGACACAGATTCGGTCTTGAGGTACTCATCAGCGCACCCTCAAAAAGTATTCAATTCAGTTGCGAAATCGATGCTCTACAAAGTTGAAGGCTTGTGCAGCGATGCCACCGATAAAAAGCGAGCCCATCAAGAAGTTAGACGTCGACTTGCTGATCATGGTTACCCTAAGAGCCTAATTAAACGCCAACTGAAACGGGTTAAATACCCAGCACCCAAAACGGAAAAAGTTTGGCGTGCAAAAGTTTCTATACCTTACGTTAAGGAAGCGTCAAAAGGGATAAGTCGAATCTTGAATAACGCAGGTATACGAGTAACGTATAAAAGGGGTAGAACGCTCCGATCCTTATTAACGCATCTCAAGGATAAAACACCTTCAGGCTGCGCGACGAATTGCGTATATAAAATCAACTGTAAGGGTTGCTCGGGAGTATATATCGGACAAACATCCAGAGAACTTAGTACTAGGATAAGTGAACACAAAAATCGAATCGGTAAGCAGCCACGCAATTCCAGTGAATATCAAACACTGGTAAGAGATTCAGCACTAGCTGAACATGTGCTGGACACTGGTCACAGCGTAGATCTTGATAACGTAGAAGTGATAAGGCGGGGAATAAAACCATACATGGAACGACTTCACGCTGAGGCGGTTGAGATAACAAAGGCTGGTAAGAATGCTGTCAATAAGGTGGATGGGGCTGATATCTCCACAATCTGGCGTCCGGTCCTGCAGCGGATAAACATTAACGTGTGTAACCCCTAGTGTGCGCACCGATTACGCAATCGCGCTAATCTGTCAGCAGATGTCATTCATACATGCCAAGACTAAAACAATTAAAGGATTATACGGCACGTAGGGATAGTGGTGCGTCAGTTGATATTGAACGTGCCTGTCCTTTCTTAACGTGCGCAGAACCCACCATGGACTGTGCAGTTCTTAACCAGCTTATGATTGGTCAGGTGAATGCAATTTAAGCTTGATCTCTGTTCGTACTGACACCCTTGGTCTGACGAAGCTTCTGTGTCAGAAGCGAAAAGTTACCAATAAACTACTCTCACAGATTCATTACAAACTTTATTTTTTCATGATTATGATTCCCCGATCTGTCACAAACATTTTCCATTACATTGCGTTTGGTTTAGTTCCACAATTTTTAGACACCTGGCATGCACCAGGCATGTTTTCATCATTCATCAACGACATCGCCTCCCGGGGAAATGATCTCTCACATTTTGCGTGACAGGTGTGGGAACAGTTGCGACACGTGGCAGATTTGACCTTACCAATCACGACTTTCTTGCATACGACGCGCGGTTCCGTGAACATAAGATCATTTCATGTTAATGGGGTCAACCAAAAGTACAAATCTGAGCTCAAAAATCGATACGTCTGGGGTTGATTTGGGATATTGCGTGGAGTTGAACGAAAGTGACGAGTTGTTGTAATATTTCGTCACCCTATTTAACCGCGAATTTGTCAGCCTCACGCTGAGAATATTGGTGTGAAATTTATTTCACGTTGAGTATTTCTCTGAGTAGTTACCGAGAGTGGTTAACACCGGTGGGCTGATCTAATGGCAGAAACACAAA
>JACCGJ010023526.1:0-36475 GCA_013407085.1 Atriophallophorus winterbourni
CTATCATCAGACAACGCGTTAGTCTGTGCAAACCTAACTATGCGTTTCAGCGGATCGCGTAAGAAAAATATCACGAGGCTGGATACGCTTAAACTATCAGATAGAGCAGTGGCAGAGAACTATCTAACGGCCCTATCTAATGCACTTGGACCCCATCCTGATAATATTGAGGAGCCTTGGGCTCAAATCCAAAGCGCAATGTATCATGCTGGCCTGGAAAGCTGTGGAACATCCAAGCGAACAGATTCCAACTGGATATCTGCTGCTACAGCCAAATTAATTGACCAACAGCGTTCCTTACCTCCGGGGAAAAGATATGATGAACAGCGCAGGCAAATTCGCCACCAGTTAAAGACCAGCCTCAAAACGGACCGAGAATCATGGTGGGAAGAGCGGGCAAGCGAGATGGAAGCAGCCCAAGCAGTTGGCAACACCCGCAAATTGTTCCAGCTTATACGCTCCACGGGACCCCGAATGCCCAGCGTGAGCGAACTCATCACGGAAGCAGATGGGTCGTTGATTACCAATAGAGAAAGGCGAATGGACCGCTGGAGGGAACATTTCGCTAGCCAATTCAATCAACCGCGACCACTCTCTGTTGCTCAGCCTAGTGGCTCCACCACTCAGTGGCCGGCCCCACAGGAACCACCTACAGAGGCAGAAATTCGCTCACACATAATGAAGCTTAAACGACGCAAAGCCCCTGGTTTAGACGAGTTACCAGCCGAACTATTTGTTGAAGGTGTCGACGTTTTGTGCAGTGAACTGTCAGTGCTCTTCGGAAAGATCTGGAACGAGGAAACCATACCCAGCGCGTGGGACCGTCAGCCATCGTTCCAGTATTCAAGAAAGGGTCGAGGAAAGAGTGCGGTAATCACAGGGGTATCAGTCTCATACCGGTGGTCTCTAAACTGTTCGCATCAATCATCCTGACCAGGCTTAACAGCTACCGAGAAGCAGAGTATCGAGAAGAACAGGCTGGTTTTAGAGGAGGACGCGGGTGTGTGGACCAAATCTTCACGCTCCGCCAAATTTTGGAGCAACGTTACCAACACGCACGTCCAACAATCATCGTCTTTCTTGACATACGAGCAGCCTTCGATTCCATTGACAGAACCGCCCTCTGGGACTGTCTCATTCGCCATGGTGTCCCATCGAAGTACGTAATCCTGCTCAAGAAGCTGTACTGCCACACCACCGGCAGAGTCAAAGCCTATGGTGACTTATCCAAGCAGTTTACCATCTCCAGCGGGGTTCGTCAAGGATGTCCGATCTCCCCATTCCTATTTAACTTTGCGATTGACGATGTCATGCGGGCAGCAACAGCCCAGCTACCGAATTGTGGGATCGACCTGCTCCCCGGTCGACGAGTTATGGATCTGGACTATGCTGACGACATTGCTCTCCTCGGAGAGGATGCTTGCGCCATACAAAGCGCTTTGGATCTACTCGTTGATCAGTTGTCGCTATATGGATTACACTTCTCTCCGTCAAAGTGCAAAGTGTTCCTACAGGATTGGACAGACCCAACACTTGATTTGACGATCGAAAACCATAAACTGGAAGTGACTGACAGATTCACCTACCTAGGGAGCTGTTTATGTTTATGAAAGCACAAGCCTGATCCAGGCAAAGTGCCGCACAGTCAGAGACTGCACGTGGGCTAAGATACTGTCAGGTTGCCCAGGCCTAGACAGATATGAGGGGGAAAATAGAAATAGAAATGGTAGTGAGACTCCAGCGTGTACTCGCATGCAGCTCACTACCGTTGGCCAATTAATTTAGCACGATGTTAGCCGTACAGCACATAAATGCTGCACGATTGCACATCCGTGCATCACAACTGGGGGCGATATCGAAGCTGAAATCACAGCACGGATTGCAAGAGCACGCCATGCTTTCGCTGGGCTACGGTATCTGTGGCGCCGACGCGATGTTGGATTACGCTTGAAGGGCAGAGTGTACCAGGCCACCGCACGAGCAGTTCTACTGTATGGCTGCGAGACGTGGACGCTGCGACAAGCTGATAGTCAACGATTATCGACGTTTGATCATCGCTGCCTGCGGAGTATAGCTCGTTTAAGCTGGCAACAGAAAGTCAAAAATGATGACGTCAGGAGGGCAGTCCTCGGTGATCGCTCTGTGCCACTCTCCGATCATATATCCATGTGCCAGCTGAGATGGCTGGGGCACGTTCTCCGTATGGATGAGCGACGCCTTCCTCGCCTAGCTCTTTTTGCTCTCGCCGGACCAGATTGGAAACGTCGCCGTGGCGGACAAAGGAATACCTGGCGGAAGACCCTCAAACGTCTAACAGCCCCACTAGCCATCGTGGGAACATCGCGCTTACCCGGGTGGGGTCCGAAGGACCGTGAAGACATGTGGCTGACAACACTCAGTGTGATGGCACAAGAAAGGAACCAGTGGCGAGAATCCTGCCGTGCTTGTGTTCCCGTTTATCAATGACCCTCCCCCCTCCCTTATTCCAAAAAAGACAAAAAAAAAGATCAAAAGCGGCATGTGTAAACAGACAGACAAAAAAAATCACCCTCTTTTTCTTTTTTTTCTTTTTTTCTCTCATCATGTACCTTCTTCATGGTATACTTGTTGGCACACCGTCTGTAAAGACTTGTGTGAAATAATAATAATAATAATAATAATCCTCGGCGGTCAATAATTACCGCCCGGTTAGCCTCACTAGTGTACTATGTAAGGTTATGGAAAGATTGGTCCGCGATAAAATATGTGGATATCTAACCAGACACTCTTTTGAATGGCGCACAACACGGCTTCCTAAAAGGTAGGTCATGTCTGACAAATTTGTTGAGCTTTTTGAACGAAGTTACTAAGAGGATGGATGTTGGTATAGCTGTAGAAGTCTTCTATCTCGACTTTAGTAAGGCTTTTGATTCAGCCCACACCCAAATTGATTGGGTGGCACTTTGTCATTTTTAAATGATTGTGTAAAAATATATAAAAAATATATATTTGATTCAGTCAACCATAGGCTCTTGCTTCTCAAACTCTCAGCCATAGGAGTATCAGGGAAACTTCTGAGCTGGATTCGAGCATTCCTTAGCGACCGTTCCTTTACTGTCAGGGTAGATGATACTTACTCCGCAAGTGCGCATTTAACGAGTGGGGTTCCCCAGGGCTCAGTCTTGGGGCCGTTGCTGTTCCTCATCTTCATTGATGATCTAGCCAACCAACTGCGCTCACCCTGTTATATGTTTGCTGACGACGTTAAAATTGTCGGTAGGTCGGATAACTCCGATCTGATAAGTGATGTGGAAGCTGTAACAGCATGGGCGGGTAAGTGGGACCTTCCCCTTATCCTAGATAAGAGTCACTTGCTCTCTACACTAGGAGGCAACATGATTGTGTCTACGCCCTCAGCTCACACGGATTTCCGTAGGGTAAAGTCTACTAAGGACCTAGTAATCGTAGTCTCCGCAAACTTTAAGCGGGCTGACAAATGTGCTGCTGCAGCTCAAAGGGCCAGGAGGGAACTCTTTTGACTACGTTCAGCCCTCACTTGCAGAAAAGCTGAGGTGCTATTGCCCCTCTAAAAGGCAATAGTAAGGCCACATTTAGAATACTGTATCCAGGCTTGGAAGCCGTATTACCAGAAGGATATCCTGCAGCTAGAAAAGGTACAGAAGCTGGCCAGTCGCATGATCAAGGGGTTAGCATACACCAACTATGAAAATCGTCTATAGGACTTTTCTCACTTAGGAGGAGGCAACTTAGGGGGGATCTTATAAAGACCTTTAAGGTTGTCAAAGGATTAAGTTGTCACGAATTCGATGAATTCTTTCGGTTCTCTCCTTTGGTTGGTACACGAGGGCACAGTCTTAAGCTAATTAAACAGCACACCAGGCTCGAATCCAGAACGCACTTCTTTAGCATCCGTATAGTGAACGCGTGGAACTCACTTCTCGCAGAACTAATCTTGGCAACTTCAGTATTTGCGTTCAAACATGGGCTGGACGAACGGTGGCAGATGCTCTTCCCGGAGCTAAATCCCCCATATTTATGATAAAAAACACAAAAATATTCGAAAAACATTTTGAAACACAAAAAAGAGTTTCTTTTTCATTTTTTTCGTATTTGTGTAAATGAACTGCTGTCCATCGTCTTTTCATTCGATTGGACATGCAACATGCATAACTCTCTCGCGTTTCGGTGATGAGACATCTCCCATCTTCCATTCACAGTTACACACCCCTGTGTTACTTACGAATCAATCCTGGTAGTGGTGGGTGTTTTCAAGCACACCTCCGAAAGAATCTGGGCACTCGTTTCGACTTGGTCGACTATCTCCCTGTGATACTGATACTGAACGTGTCTGTCCATTTTGAAAGGTAGTCTTCAACTGGACTATTTAACTATTTATGACAATCAAACAAGTAAACCAGTGAACTGAGCTCAAGCTCAAACCAGCAAGTGTGACCCCACTGTTGATTTTTATGTGTGTGAACGAAAGCGAAAACACCACTGTTCCGGGCGACTTCATCTCCGTGGAACTGAGTTCAGGTGAACTCAGTTCACATGTACAAGGAGCAATTGGTCAAGGAGCAACTGTCCGAGGAGTAATTTGTCAAGGAGCAATTGTCAGAGGAGCAATTGCCAAGGAGCAACTGTCGGGGAGCAATTGTTAAGGAGCAACTGTCGGTACCCCGTTCTTGACACGCGACAGCATGAACATTTGCATGAACTTCAGGAAGATATTGAAAACGTAAGTTTCACGATAAAATTATTTTGGAATGGAAAATGTTCATTTGCTTTTGAATAGATGCGCTTGTAATCGACACTAGTATCGTTGTATTTGTAACTACATTTTTTTTAATATTCCGGTATTCGCTGCTGGCTTAAAACTGTTCGAATCTGGGACACTTTTGAACAGTTTTTGTTCATTTATCCGCAAATATCACAGCCGTTGCAATCCTTTTCGGATTATTCGTTCGGTACGTTGCAACACTTCAGTTTTCATATGCGCAGGTTGTTTTGAATACAAAGTTTTCTACGATTTCTCGTATGAATGTAATTTACAATCTCGTGGATTGGAACCATTTCGATCGAGTAAGTGAGCCAAAACTTGGATTCTCATTATTTACTACTGCTGTTAAATCTTTTTGTCGCCGATAGTGAGCTGCATCCTGAAACGCACCAAGTCTGTTTTCATTCTTATAACCGCAACATGAGAGTCTCATAGCCCACACACAATCAATAACGGTGCTGCACTTTACCGCGATCACAGCTTGTAGTTCTCTTCGTTCATTAAGCACTCGTCTGCGTGAATGAGTTGTCTCATGTCATTGGATCACTTGTCCACTCAAGTGAATAATAGTGGTGATATTTCTTCACCATTTGGACATCCAAATTTGTTCCATTCATGAATTTTTCGCCCTGATATTCTAAGTGTTTTAAGGCAATGTTTAATCACCCAGCAGTGCACGGATGTGCAATCATGCAGTACTTTGTGCTGTGCGGCTAACACCGTGCTAAATTGATTGGCCAGAGGTAGTGAGCTGCATGCTGAAACAGACTGGTGTCTCACTACCAATTCCTGTTCTTTTTCTTTCTCATATATGTATAAGCCTGGGCAACCTGACAGTATCTTTGCCCACATGCAGTCTCCGACGGTGCGGCACTTTGTGTGGATCAGGATTGTGCTCTCATACCATACCATAAGGAGAGCTGCTACACGACTCTGTAGACCGTGGTTGTTTATGAAACATTGTGCTATCGGATGGTGTCCCTAGAGTATGAAAGCACAAGCCTGATCCAGGCAAAGTGCCGCACAGTCAGAGACTGCACGTGGACTAAGATACTGTCAGGTTGCCCAGGCCTAGACAGATATGAGGGGAAAATAGAGGAGGAGAGAGAAGAGAGGAGAAGTGCTCTACCCATCTTTCCATCTGCTGAGTTTTGTCGACAATTGGGTCACGATATACAGACTTAATGGAAGTCGTTTTAAGTTTGTTTGGGCCAATGGCTCATTTGATCCCTTCATACATAGCGTGAAAATTTCCGGTATCCGCAGCTTTTGGATATTGAGGCTAATCTCAGTCCAATAGTCGTTTGCACATCGCCTTGCAGTCTGTTGAACCTGATTTCTAGCTGCTCTTAAAAGTCGTAAGTTTTCATCTGTTGGCATACCTTTGGACCTCAGGAATGCTGACCGTTTTTCATCCAACACAGCAGTCATCTCAGAAGCTTTTGCTTCGAAACAGTCGCTCGAACCGAAAGTGGAAAGTGCGACTCGGCATATACAGCTTTTTCATCGATTCCCAGTTTTCTGAAGCAGATTCCAGTGGGGTTGTCTTGTTGAACTCGGGTGTGAAGGCTTTTGCGAATCGCGCAGTTATATTAGGTTCGCACATGCGAGTGACATCTATCCTAGGCTTAGCAGACAATTTGGTGCGGTGAAATCTCATTTTGCACAGACCAGCGAATGATCAGTGTCACAGTCTGCGCTGTGATATGATCTGGTGAGAAGTACGCTTCCTATATTAGTGCGCCTAACAAGAATAAGATCAAGCTGATGCCAATGCTTAGAGCGGGGATGTTTCCAAGAGACTTTATGCTGTGGTTTTGTTTGAAAGAAGGTGTTACTGACACGAAGACTGAACTGTGTGCATAATTCTAAAAGGCGTTGTCCATTTTCATTGGTTTTACCTACACTGAACCTTCCGAGACAGTTCTTCCAAGACTCGTAATCTGCACCAACTCCGGCATTGAAATCACCCAATACCACTACATAGTTTCTTTTTGGCACGTCATTTATACCTCCGAAATTTGGCATTTATGGTCCTAAATAGACTATTGACTTTTTCTATTCTCATGCGAACCATTGGAGCTTCTCCTACCGTTATAGGAAACAGCGGATCATGGTGACTTGTGCCTTCAATCTACTGGGTTTCTAACGGGTGGCATTTGTACGTTTATTATAGTTGTGCGCCCAGAAAAACAATTTTTTTAAACCCTCAGTGCTTCGGAGAATGTTGGTAGCTGTGTCCGGAGTTGATGTAGTGCCTGCCTAAATGCCACATAAGCTACGATTTTGCGATTTGAAGGCGAATTTAATAATAAACTGTTGATCAAAATTGCGGTGCACTTCAGAAGACAAGTTTTTAAAATATTCGAAGCTGGAGTCCCGTTGGGTGGATTGCACGTGTGTTCAAATTTGTTTCTTTCTTTCCTACGATGTTGTATATCGGAAACATATCCTGTTTATGCGAAAGTTAGCTGTCCATTTCTAATTCCACTGGCGTACATTTCACTACTCTACTGAACAAAATCTTTTTGATTGTTTGGTAAATAACACAGACAGCAGCAGATAACGGTTAGAAGCTATAGCGGAGTCTTGTGAAAGTCAACTCCATGGGCTGTCTTAAGCAGTACGACAGTTTTTTCAGATCGCGTTGGTCATCTGGGACCGCTTGAAGCTGGGGAGCTAGTCTGCGACTTGGCTGAAGCAGATGACTCGACATCTAACATGTGTATAGTTGGGGTGATCCTTCTCTGGTTGGGGTCCGCGCCACCACACTTCAAAAGTGCTATTTATCCTCAACTATAGGTCATAATCGTGTTACTTGGCCGTCTTGCTGTAGGCATATTAGAGGTTTTTTGTATGCTTTTTAATGTAGTAGCAAGAAAAGCTTTTTATGATGCATGACAGTGAAATTCGCAAAAGCTGCCGTGCTGATGTTGGTTTACTCGTTTGTCAAACTTGATTGGTTGCATGTTTTATCCCAGATGTATGTAATTCATCCAGGTGTCTGTGTTTTGTCAATACATTCCGTAGTGTTTGAGTCATATCCTTCCCTATCAATTTAGCATTTTAGTGTCATGGTTGTGTGGCTGTTAAGCATTTGGTGCTTGCGATCAGTGTAATGCTCTCCCTGATGATGAGCCCCTTGTTGGAAGTAAGCACAAGTCATCCTTGCTTTCGGAAGCAACTTATATTGATCATGGGCTAAACTTGATCAACAGAGACTTGAGACACACGCCGTGTGAGCATTTCATTCGGTATATATTTCTGAGGAAACCGTAGCAGCTCGTAACCTGTGTTACCTTTGCCGTCAAGATGAAATGTCATTTTAACTCAAGAGTATAGTTTGCAAAGCGACAGTTCACGTCATATTAATGCATGGTTGCGAAATTTGGACCCTACGCAATGAGCATATCCGACGCCTCCAACTATCGCGCCCATAGCATTTTGCGGGTTAACTGTTACCCTCGCATACGCAGCGATGCTCTCCGTAATAAGCTCTTTTTTAGTAATGTTGATATAGAGAAAGAGATCAACCTACACAGGCTACGCTGGTTAGGCCACATCTTTCGGATACCTGAACTTAACTAGTAACCTTTCTGAAGTCTGCACCATCGGTCTTCTGGGCTGGAGTCCCTACGATCAGATATCGCAGTTGTTAGTTAGGCCGTCTTCCGTGGCGGTTTTGCATTAAGCATCTTGTAGTGTTTGCTTAATCTTGCATGTTGCCAAGTGAAAAGCTATTATGATGCACTGCCGTGAACGCCGCAAGCAATCTCTTGTGCTGATATCGCTCAACTTGCTTTCGAAATACATTTTTCGTTCGAGGTGTTCGCTATTCATCCCAGTTTGTTTGTGCTCACTCTGAATTTTTGATGTCCCGCTTATTCCTATTTTTAGGATATTATTTTTTCACGGTTCTATAACAATTATATATATTTGCACAATCTGATACAGATATGGTGTCTTTCATCAGAAACAATGAAATGTACAAAGCGAGTAGGGGTACAAATCGGGTTGAAACAGTGAGAGGGGAACAGTGGGTTTTTTGTCCGTTTACACACATCATTTTTTTGAATTTTTCAATAAAGTTTTTCAACAACAGGAAAATGTCAGGGCTCATTCTCACTACAACCCCCGACTGTACCAGCTGTGAAAGCCCGCTTCATAAAAATGGTGAATTACTGCTTTCAAGTGAGTGCCTAAAATGTTTGATTGCTTCGTATGCTGCAACCAGTTGACGACTGAAAATGTCTCTTTCCGGTGGGAAGAAATCGTCATGAGTAAAATTCCTATTGTTCTCATCACTCCGGTACTCGTTACTAATGTTTTCCGTATATCTGCCTGGGTATGGGAGACCTGACAGTATCTTAGCTTATGAGCGGTCTTTGACTGCGCAGCACTTTTCCGACATTAGGCTTTTTATTTTACATACGTACACACACATTACTAATGTTCTTCTGCGATTGGAAAGTTTCAGACATCAACCGCATTTTGTGCACTCAATTCCAGATTCAACACCTTATCCGAACTTCTTCACGAAATCCCCGGGACTCCATTAGCGATCTATATTGCCAGTTACTTGAAACACGGAGAATATGAACAAATGTGCAGTTGTCTTTTTGTGCTATGCCGTTAATGTCGCGCTAGATTGATTTTCTACTGCAAATGGGCTCTATGCCGGGATACATCAGAGTTTTACTACCACTCTTTATTTCTCATATCGTTCTAGGGCTGGGCAACGTGGTGGTATTTGAGCCCACATGTAATCTATGGTTGTGCGACTCCTTTCTGGTTCCAGGCTTCTGTTTTTTTACAAATGCATATACTAGGGTTACTGATGCCCTATTATTGTTTTTGCTGTGTAATGTTACATCATCCTCGTGGACATCATTGCATCGGTTACAAGTACCATGTGTTTAATTGCTATACATCCATTACACGTTAAAATCATAAAAAAATCGAGGAAGAATGAGACCTAGAAAGCTACCCAACCTGTAGATTTGGCACAACCACGTTAGGATCACATGTCACTGTGAATGAGTAGAGCGGCATAAGCATGACAGATTCTTTGCGGCTTTCACTGCTACGCAGCATTACAAGCTTTCATTGTCACCTTAATTGACAGCATACTGGATTAGTCAAACAATCCGAGAAGAAGTCTACATCAAGCCCTCCCCAGTGAACACGATTTTGAGCCTTATCACTAGGAACAAAAGTCACTGTGAATTCTGTTCTCTTGGCCCTAAACCTGGGCGACGGGTCGCATCAACTGTAGCTAGTTTAGCTCTTAAGGTTTTTATCTTGATCCAAGTCAGAGTCTGGCCACCCTACAACCAACCCATTTGGAGTTAGGGGTTGCAAACAAACTGTATTAAGGAAAAATTATTTTCCATTCGCAATACGTGATTAACTCGGCTAAATCGATGTCGGTTAATTTGTTTTTCCATATCTACATCACTGCCAAAAATTCTATGATGGATAATTACGTTACGAATACGATGATGTCAAGGAACTCCTGCGATGGTGTGGACATGGTATGGTATGAAAGCACCAGCAAAGTGCCGTACAGTCAGTGACTGTATGTGGGCGAAGATACTGTCGGGTTGCCCGATTATCGAGAACCTGTAGAGGTCTCATTCGTTTTTTCTGAGTGTCCCAGTTTCATATCCGTGCAGATAAACCGCGCAAAATGTTATCTTATAAACTCTACCATTGAGCTATATAGACAAGCTTCTTTGACGCCGCCGATTACCCGAGTTACTAAACGTTACTGTGGTTCGGGAAATGCTAGCTGATATCTTAGATAAACACGCTTTACTATTAATGCGACTACCCAAATTAGTAAAATAGTCTACAGTCGCAAGTTCCTCTTTGCTGTATCTTAGCGCCGTTTCGGTTGGATCAATATCCTGTAACAGAACTTTGAACCTGGAAGGTGCAAAGCGGATACTAAATGGTGGTACGATACTACAAAGTCCGTGTAACGTTGCTTGAGTATTCGTATAGGAATCAAAAAACTACGTCATCAGTATAATCTAAGTCAATAAGTTTCTTATCGCAGCCTAACTGAATGCCAGCTGTCATTAAGTCTGCATTACATGCCTTCATTTTTGCGTCCGTTACAAAATTAAACAAAAATGAAGAAATCTGACACCCTTGTCGGGCACATTAACCGTCGGAAAGTTGACTGGCAGGCTATTTTAAACCCTAACGCGCCCAGAACTATAAGAATTAAGTGTCAGAAATAGGATGACTGTGTAATAAGATATTAAATAATGCGTTCCTATTGACCGAATCAAAGGCATCCTTAAAATCAATAATGATTGCTACATTGTGCTGCCTTTATGGGTGGCAGTAGAGGCTCATCGGAACATCTACCTTTCCAGAAATGTGTAATCTCTTTCTGTTAGTTTACCAGTCTCTGGTAATCGCGTCTTTTGCAGGGCAGCCACGTCGAAATTCAGCCTCTTTAGCTCATTGTTAATCACGGCTGAATTTCTTACGCCTCTGTTAGTCGAGACGTCGTCATGAAATCCTGGAAGCATGGACCGGACATTCCAGGTTCCCAGTTTCACAACTGACATTTGTTGTTTAGTATTTCGATTCGCTGGTGCGGAAAAATACAGTGCTTGTCAGTTGATTCTTAATCCCCATGCACCCAATAAGGATAGCATACCGCGGCGAGACGGCACATTATTGACTGGGGGCTGCCCAGCTGAGTCCGGCGGTAGCCGTCCAATGAGACCTGTGAGTCTCTCCCACCGTCGAAAGCAGTCCCAGGCGCTTAGCTCTACGCCGGTCGAGCCATAGCTTTTAACCGGTTTCTGCTAATTCCCGTGTTATTTTCCATAAAAGCGGAATGGAGTGTCCTCTCCATTAGTGCGTTGTGATGTACGCTTGGGCAGTTCAATTTAGAGAACTTGCTGTTGCCCATGCAGCAAGTGCTCCCTCTCCACGGCACCACTGGAACCAAAGGAACAGCTAGGCTGATACGTTTGGACAACGATGCCGTCGCAGGAGCTGGCAGGACGAAGTTGAATAAAGTTCGAACTGCCTAACGGGACTCCATCTCCGGATTTTTTCTCGAGGTCGACCCCTGAATTCTTTTCCATGATTGGATGTAGCCACAAGGCTGTGGAGGTTTCACATAAGGGTTTTCCTTCCCATAGGTGAACCGCCTTTATGAACTTACGAGCTCCACCTGCCCAAAACATGCTGGTTTTTAGGCTCCAGTCAGCCGCCTTCGCCATTTCTCCTGTCAGTATAAGCAGTTCCGCCGGGTCACACAGGACCACGGGTGCAGGCCAGGAGCTGGACTTGGTTGTCAGAGGCTATATGAGACGCGTGCCATTGGAGCATTTTGGAATTGTGAGCTTATTTCCAACCTTGGAACATGTTACTAATGAGTAGTCACAAATATAAATCTGTGTGCAAAACGGAATAAGCAAGAAAGCGATGTTGCTGTCAAAATAGTTTTATATTGAGCGTCGTAGGCGTACAAAGTCATTCCGGAATCGAACGCGTAAACCAACTATTCACGCTGTGAAGGATTCTGAAGCATGGTCTCGGCGGTTAACGACAGTGAGTTTTAACGATTCCACGCTGGATCTGACTGTGAAGTGCGGCTGTCTATGTGATATCATATACTCGCATTGGGCCCCGCAAAACGCATGAGGCTGGCTAAAGAGTATTACTACTGTACCAACGCTCGGGTTCCTTTCTATAGGAATGAATTTGCACACAAGGATCAAACAAAGACGCTCGTTATCACCAGTTGTGCTCAATTATTTCTTCAACTGAATAATGGAGCAGGCATTAGCGGACTACCAACAATTGCAAGTTTTGACGAAATACTGGATGGAATAAATAGTTGACATTGTTGTTCTTGGTTAAAATGCCTAAATGCAACATACGATTATTTACTCAATCAGTAGTTTCGATCCAAAAGTCAGCCTTGAGATAAAAGGTGTGAAGGCGAAGGCTATACGTCAGGATTTAATTTATCTTTTCAATAATAATGTTTAGAGAGTTGACAGTTTTATAGTGACTTGGTTTCAGAATGCTGCTCAATAGTGAAACGGAAGATGAAGCAAAGTCAAGGGTTGATTATACGTCTTTTAAAGTCACAAAAATAAAAAGTGATTAGTAGGGAAAGATTCGTCTTGTAGTGTTTCACGGGTAACATGTGGCAGCTCAAGTCACAAGATACGAAATTGTAAGTCCAAGATACCGATCAAGTATCCAATGTTATTCTTCAGATGCGATGTCATCAGTAGCACATTTGTTACGCAATGTATGGAAGCAAATACGCTATCGTTTATACTCACGGGAGAAAGATGCAATGGTTTGGCCGCATCATCATAAGACAGGCTTAGTCCTAAAGAAACTTGTCCTCGACTATAAACGACAATTGAACACTTGGTTGTTAACTGTGATCATCGTCATCACAGACAGCAGTGCACAAGTAGCATGCACCGAATGCCACAGAACCATGAGAAAGTAAAATCCTAAAAGAGGGGAAAAGGTGAGTTGTTTGGCATCGTCGACTATTTTCTATTTCGACGATCATCCGGTTGATTCTTGGGCTCTTGCTTTGACTCTCACGGATGTGTTCAATTTGCTGTCACATCTAATTTTACCCAGTCTGACATGTGCGTTTAATTCAGATTGTTTGTCTCTGGAAGAATTCATGGGCGGACCCGCTAATCCTTCGATCCCCAACGGTAAGTTGTTGCTCTTCCCCGGTGATAAACTTATAATAACAAAATTAACACCTATCATGTAAAATGTTTATTTGTTAAACAAACTTCTGAACGTTTTAAGGAATGGTATCAATATATCCTCACAGCGTTATCTTCCTAAATCTTCGTACATTCGAGTGTGATTTTAAGGCTCACTGAACCTCATCTTACTGTCATCACCTGATGAGGTAAACAGCCAAAAACCGGTAGTGGAGTGTAAGAGATGGGGACGTGAGCGTGCTTGACCAATAATGATCTTGACAGTTCGAGCGGTCATTCATAAATTGATTTTTGAACATTTAAAAGAGTAAGATAATCTCATAGTTCTCCCGAATCCTCACAACGTCAATCGCAATTACCGTAATATAATAGCACTTACTTGGGCAACCTGACACTATCTATCCCATGTGCCATTTTGTGCTTTTCATAGTTCCACGCCCGGTTATTTCTTCATCATTATTAGAAACATGAACCGATTCCTAGCCACACGGAGCGCTCTGCGATTAGACGTTGCGTGATATTAGCCTTAGTATCCCAAAAGCTGCGGATACTGGAAATTTTCACGGAATGTATGATGGGATCAAGATTGCCATTGGTCGAAACATACTTAAAACGGATCCCATTAAGTCTGCATCGGGTAACCCGATTTTTGAGAAAACTCAGCAGATGAAAAGATGAACAGAGCACTTTTCCTCTCCCTACTCTAGCAACGGGACGGTTGCCGACTTTTAAACATCTAGATACTCCCCCTAATATTCATGAGCTCAATATGGCAATCGACCGCTTAGAGAATGATAAGGACCCTGGTGACGAGGCATTTCCACTTGAGCTCTTCAAATCCTGTAGAGCTGCATTGTTACAAACACTTCACCGTTTGCTTCTTCAGTGCTGGCAGGAGCATTGTGTCCCACAAGAGATGCGAGACACTATGTTCAATATGTTATGTAGGAATAAGGGTGATAGAGGCGGGTTCAACAATTACAGTGAAATCTCCCTTCTGAATGTTGTAGCCAAATTGTTTGCTGAAGTATTACAGATCAGACTATTAGTTTTAGCTGATAAACTTTACTTCGAATCTCATTGACACGATATTCTATTTGAGACAACTTCAAGAAAAGGGTCGGAAACAGCGTATGCCACTATAGCCTGTTTCTATTGATTTAACGAAGTCATTCGTATACGACAGCAGGCAGGGTCTTTTCAAAATGCCTGATCTGATATGCTGCCCCCCAAAGAATGCCAAAACGCGTTAATAAGTTTCACTTAGGCATGAAAGGCTCAGCCCATTTTAGCGGTTCCGGTTCCAAAGCCATTGAAATTCGCCGATGCGTCAAACAAGAATTTGTTCATGCTCCCACGCTTTCCGGCATTTTCTTTGCTCTGCTTCTGAAGCATGCGTTCTGAACGATAACAGAAAGCATTTACCTACGCACGCGAATTGATGGCCAACAAACACAATAACACATGTCGGACTCATTGAAGACCAGTCAGGATTCATTCCGAAAACACTTGTCTATAATCGAATGTTTTGGCCAATTTGACAATCTTTTTCAGTGTTTACTCGTGATAAACTTAAGATATTCTATAGCTAGCATATCAATCATTATTTTGAATACGGTCTGGCATCGTGTTATCCATTATCGAAAGGAGAGAATGCTCATATTATTCTGTGGTTTTTGTAACGCTATATGCTTTTAACTCCATTAAAATTCAATTGGACGTTCTCGCGGCAACTTAATGAAGAATGTGTTAAGTGAAGTGTCAGATTGTGATTGCGCGTCGGGAGATGGAACTAAATTTGAATAGGTGTCGGGGAGGTCCTATGGATTATTCGGTATATCAGGAATAGGCCAACACCTCGTATGCACGTACTCTCGAGATTACGCAGTCTGAGTATGTCAAGTCGGTTTATGCAATCCGGTAGACATTTTGGTTGCCTAACGGTACGTCCTATCGAGTGGAGATATGTTTTATTCAACCATGGTGTCCCAGCTTGCCCGGTATAGTCACACAAACGAGTGTTTGAATGTGTTGAGTATCTTTAGAAAACACATCCGTGGGAATCGTAATAAAATTCTACAGATTTTGTCTAGTATGTAGTATGCATAGTTGAAGACGCAAGCAACCATTTTTCTGATTTCTACATACCCAGATACTTTGATATTTCTCTAATGTGCTTCATTCAAGCCTTTTATTGCTACAGAAGTATGAAAAATGGATGAGCTTTCTAACCTGTAACATTATACGCTTTTCATATTCACCCAACACAAAGAACCGCTTACATATTTTTATTACGTAATCAAACGTTGTTTCTCACTTTCGGTGAGTTACATTTAAAAAGAATTGAACGAAGTTGTTTGTTCATTAGATCATCAAAATGTGTCGCCTCGCTATCTCTCTCTCTGATTGATAAACTATTCTCCGATGTTTTCCAGCCTCGACCGTTTACAATGTTAGAAGCGAAACTTGTTCCTAATGATATGATTATTTTTACCAATCCTCAAGCTGTCAGAACATTTGCACTGGTAAAGTTTAACCCTTTAGCGACCAACTTTTTTGCTGATTAAGAAAAAATATTTTTGTAAATTTTTTACACTGAAATTATAACTATAGGGCATAATTATACATATAAATACTTAAAAGTTTAATTCCGAAGGAAAATTTATAAGAGGACCGTACGGTCCACTTGGACCTGAGACAGCTTAAACAAAAGAAGACCATACGGTCCTATTGGACTTGAGGGAAAATTTCATGCAAATTAGTGATAAATATTTCCTTTCTTTGTATATTATTTTTTTAAAATAAAACATGATTATACAATATAAAAATCAAATTTACAACTAGAACCAAATTTACAACTACACAGTCCTTTAACAGGTCAGTTAGTTTCAAAACAGTTTAGTTTTGATGAAAAGCTTCAAAGCAGTTCCTGTTTCGCTCACAACACAGATGTACAACGCATTTCTTGCAAAACATGTGTATTTTGCCTTTGCAACCTGGGTTTTTACACATTCCTCTGTTCTCATGAAAAGTTGGTAAGTGATTTACACCATCATTCCTGATACTTTCATCTGGAATTGGTACTGTTGCTTTTCCTGTTTTCCTTTTCTTTGAATACTTTTGCTGCACACTCTCATCTGATTGTCTCCCTCTCCTCTTAAGAGTGTGCTTTCCACTTTTGATCAAGGAATTTGCCAGCTGCAGTTTGAAGTCACATAAGGATGTCTTATTATAGTATGCAACTCCCTTAGATTTTTCAGCTCTTCGCAATAGTAAGTAGCTGTTCACCACTGCCATGTCAAACAAGTGAAATATTAGTCTGAAATAATATTTCTTAGTGCGGAAATTCATGCGGTAGTATGCCATGTACTGGTCATGCAGATCAGTACCCCCCATATTATTGTTGTAGCATGACACAATATTAGGAACTACTACCTGTATCCTCTCCTTTGCTTTGCGGTCAAATTTCTCTCGCTGATGTAATGGAGCAGACATCAGGAAACTAGAAGCAAGGCAAACAGACCTGTTATCATGCCATTTCACAGCAGTGATTGAAACGCCATCAATTTCAGTCATATGTTCATCAAATGAACCTCTGCCCCGCTCACGTAACTGTTTATCAGACTTAAATTTCAGCCCTCTAAGTCTTCTTTCTTGGACGGTTCCACATGCCCATATTTGCCTTGATGCCAAATGAGAAATTAGTTTCAGTGATGTGAACCAGTTATCAAAATAGATCTTGTGGTTTTTCCCATCTGGAATGGTTTCGGCCAAGTTCAGAACAGCATTGGAGCTTGGACCCAGATCAGGGACACCCGCCCTTGTCACAGGCATAATTTTTCCTGAGTATGGCAAGAAGTCGTAAACGATGCAAGTACTATCTGCAAGAACAAATATTTTATATCCACATTTATTTGGCTTCTTGGGGATATATTGCTTGAGTGATGACTTGCCCTTGAAGGGAACTATTTGCTCGTCAACTGTGTCAAGCAGTGTCAACACAACGTCGTTCAGTAAGTATGTTCTCTTAATCCTTCACATTGTGTTCATCTTCACTAAAATTTTGCATGAGGGCTTCAAACTCAGGATATAGAACATCATCATCAGAAAAATCTGACTCTACATCACTTGTACAATCTAGTGTGGCTACTTTACTGGCGATGCTGCTGGGCTTCATCCTCGTACCTAAAAACAAGAAATTTGTAGGTATATATTTTGCTTAATTCAAAAATCACTTGTTACGTCACATCGCCTTACTACAGCACAATTATAAAAGAATAAATTGCTGATAATAATTGACAAATGATTATGAACAAAAGATGGAATACATTTGGGAAATATTTAAATCCCAAATATGTCGTGTATTCTGTGACAAAATATATATCAAGATTATAAATTAAACTATAACATTCGAATAATATCTTTTGTAGCTATATGATCTTTATTTATTTGAGGTTTTATATTCAAATGATCATGTCATACTACTTGGCTATGCAACAATCAAAGACTCTAAATAATGTGTTTGAAATACAAATAATTCCATTGTTATGTTGTTTTGAAATAATGAATATCATTGGAAATATTAATATCTGCCTAAATATCTGGTTAGACAATTAATTTGGTGATAATAAATAGTAATATTCGGAAAACGAATCATCAAGACCAACTAGACCATACAGTCCTCTTTTACTTGTGCCTTTCCCAAGACCAAGAGGACCGTATGGTCCTCTTTACAAAATATAATGTAAATATCTTGATAAAACAAAAACGTCATTCTAAAGACTTTAAGTTTCAACTCAAATACTCATCTTTCACCAATGAATTATTTAGAGTCAAATCTCACCTGGTGTATGTGCCATTTTAGTTACAAAAATGAACTTTTAAGGAGAACAGAACAGTACGTCTATAGCTCGCAAAGACCTTCTGCATACTGATGGAATGACGCACACTGAGAGCCAGACAGTCTAAGAACGATGCTTCGACATGTCTGGACTCGTTCAACCCTCGAAGCAACCGAATATTGTTCACTGTTTAATTATTAGAACATTTATCCAAAAGAGGACCGTATGGTCCTTTTGGTCGCTAAAGGGTTAATAAATTTCAGGAATTTAATATTTCAAACGTACGTTTACTCATGAGTAACATAATTGTTTAAATTATCATGGACACCGTGCTACGAAATAAGCTAAATGTGGACAATCAATGTTATGAATGTTATGTTTCCAAAAGACTTTATGCAGTGGCTTTGCATATGTGCGTAGTTTCAAAAGGCGTTTTCTTATTTCATTTATTCTACCAACTATAAAACATCCTGGACAATTTGGCCAAGACTCGTAATCTGCACTCTCACAAACATTTCCTCAATTAGTGTATACACTTTTCATTAGCATGGTTTTGGTGACTGTTGTGAGATTATCTCACATAACAGCATGTGCGAGACTGCATTGAGGGCTGTATGTCAAAATCCATCAATGTCACCAGCGGCCTCCATCAACTTTTAGCGCCCTGGCCTATCCTTTTCTTGTTATACATGATGTTTCCCAAGTATTACCATGCAAGATGGTACGTTTTGCTAATGCCAGAAAAATAATTCAGGAAATCTGATCCACTGAATATTGTTCAATGTTGAAAAAGCAGTTGGATGCTCAGTATCTCTTGTCTCAAATGAATCTGATGCCTTTCAACAAACGCAAATTTAAAATGTTACAACTTGGCCGGCAATACGAGCACTCATATAATCTTAACCATAAAAACCTTACATGGAGAACTACTGAGAAAGATCATTGGTATCTGGATTACTAATAATCCGAACCCAAAATGCCATTGTCTTCAATTGGGCATGTCGTATCTTGGGAATGCTTAGGAGTATAGTTGGATGGTTCTCCCAAAAGGCTTCCACGCATTATTGAATTACTTACTTACATCCATCCAACGGTAGAGTACATGATCCCACCCTGGCTGTGAAAAGCCATTGGATTGCTAGATAGAATGAACCACCGAGACATGGAGCTAGTTGATGGGATGCAGCACATCCCATATCAAGAGCGAATGGCCATGCTGGGATTGGCTGATTTCAATCAAGCCGTAATGAGGCGACAGCTGGCCACAATTTGTTCTTCTTTCTCCGTCGATTAGTAGGAGGAACCACGATTCTAACATACAAAATGTATTCAATATATCAAATCATCCTATACAAGGATGAACAGAATGACGTACGAGAATACACTACTATTGAACTGTAAAATGTAATTGTATACTGTCCGTGTTTGTTTAACTTGGAACACTTCAACATCTACCGTTACACACTCAATTTAGATTGAAAAGTGCTGCACCAGTAGTCAATTAAACAAAATATCTTTCAACATTCGCAAGTGCAGAATTTTGCAATTTGGGAACCCATTTCCGTTCTCATATGAACTTGGCAGTCACACGATTGAGTCGTACATTTCATAGAAACATCTTGGCATCTGGATGACCGGATACGTGAAAAAATGTCAGTCGTGAATGTGGAATGATTAAAGCCATTGAATGATTCCTGTCCGAGTAAGGACCAAGGGGTTAAGTAGATGTTTAACGAGATGATTTTTGGGGCGGGCTGACAAATTCGTGGTAAATCGGATGACGAAGTATTCCTACAACTCGTCACTTTCCGTCAACCACAATTTCAATTCAATTTCAATTCAATTCAATTCAATTTTAATGGTCTAAAAAGCATATAGCTTTACAAAAACCACAGAAAAATATGGAAATTTACAAATAACATATCTCAGTAAAAACGGATTTGTTTGCTTACTGAACAGTTCGGGAATCAGGTAAAAATCCAAATGATAGAAACTGTTTTCACTCAGTGGAATGGCACATGTATGTCCATGGGGTCGAGATGATTTGATGTGTGAGTTCAAAGTTATTAGGTTGTGGAATACATAGTCTCAATGTTCGGATGGGTCGACAGGAATTTGTCTAAGCTGGATTTGAATATGTCCAAGTTGGGTGCATGTGCAACATTCGAGGGTAGGGAGTTCCAAGTGAAACATACACGTACAGAATAAAAATATCTTCGACAGTTCAGTCGCGAGTCGGGAATTAGTACTGTGTACTCATGACTCCGGCTGGTTCTTGGTGGTTGTCGTGTGAATAGTGTATTAAGGGGATGGCCGGGGGTATGCAATATGTTAAACATTAGTATCAGATCACCTCTAAGACGTCGGTAAGGAGAGTCGAAGAGGTTAAGGTTTGCAATACGATCTTCGTATTGTTTGTGCTTCAAGCCGCACACGAGCTTCGTGGTCCGATGGTAGATTCGCTGCAAGAGATTGATGTCTTTCTTTAACCAGGGTGACCAAGCCTGAACCGCATACTCCATGGTGGGCCTCAAGTAGGTATTGATTATTCGATGAACAGTCGGCTTCGTGAATCTCCCAAACACGCGTTTCAGCAGAAGCAGTACTTTTGACGTCTTTTCGTAGACAGCCTTAACGTTGTGTGACGGTTTCAACGTGCTGCTCACCCACACACCCAAGTCCTTCTCCTTGTCAGTTATTTCAAGAGTATGGGAACCAAGGGTGTAAGAGAACTCGAAGGGTTTTCCAACTGTCAATACCTTGCATTTTCTCACATTGAAAGGAAGTTCATTTCGAACCGACCATTCCTGTAAGACATTGAGGTCCAGCTGAAGCTGTCTGCAATCCTCAGTTGTGCGTACTTGTGTCCACAACTTGATATCATCCGCAAATAGCAAGATTTTGCACCGAACAAGTTTTGGTAAATCGTTTACATAGAGCAAGAAAAGAATTGGTCCAAGCACCGATCCCTGCGGCACTCCACTTGTTACTGTAATGGGCCGTGACAAAGCACCATCAACCCTTACTCGAATAACACGGTCACGGAGATAATCCTCCAACCAGGCTAGTAATGAGCCCTTGATGCCACATTGCTCTATTTTTTGTAGTAACAAACTGTGGTTAACACGATCGAATGCTTTGGACATATCCAGATAACAAGCATGTATGGTGAAACCTTTGTCCACAGCTTGTGTCCAGTCATCGAGGGCAAGGAGAAGGTTTGAAAGGCAAGAGTGTCTTTTTCTGAAGCCATGTTGTTCGATTGCGAGCAAGCAATTATCTTCCAGGTGATTTGTGATGCTGTTTGCAACGAGGCGCTCCATCACTTTAGAGATCACCGGTAGTAGTGTTACTGGTCGATAATTGGATACTTCAGAACGGTTCCCTCCTTTGTAGATGGGGGTAATGATACCAGTCTTCCATTCACAGGGAAAGAAACCTTGGGTTATAGAGAGGTTAAATAAGTAGGTAAGCGGTGTACACAAAGAATAGGCACAGCTTCTGAGGATCAGCGGGGTAATTTCATCAGCTCCAGGAGACTTTTTCGTGTTGAGCTTTAACAATGTACGGAGGACACTGTCCGAGCTAAAAGTTAGTTGCTGTAAAACGGTTTCTGGCGAGATCACGGAGGTCAAAGGACTGGTTACGGTGTTCGGTGGACTGAAGACAGTGGAGAAGAATTGGGCTAGAACTTCGGCTGATTGCGATGCTGTCGTTGTTATTCCATCACATGTCTTTAGGGCGGCAACCCCTGGTTTTACTCTAGACCGGTTATTTATGATCTGATAGAGAATTTTTGGGTTTGATTCCATTTTGTCGAGTAAATGTTTTTGATAAATCAATTTGTCGTCAACAACAAGTTTGTTTACCTTATTTCTCAGCAAACGGAATGTTTCCCAACTTTCAGCAGTGCTATCAAGTCGGTGAGCCCGCCATGCAGCATTTCGCATAGTCAACCATTTCCGTGTTCGGCTTCTCAGTTTAAACGTGTATCCCCTTTTCCGCACCTTCGGAACAAGATGAGAGTGCATTTCAACTGCAATTTTAATTTCGTTTGCCATCCATTGCCACTGACCTTGTACGCTGTCGGACTCGAGACCAGGGTCTGTGACATTCTTCAGAGTAGTATTAAGTTGTGAAAAGTCAATTTTCCTAATCAACTTGCTGGTGTCACTTGTTCTGATTGCCTGACAAATATAATCAAACGTGATAACTAAGTGGTCACTGAGTCCCATAGGAGCTTCATAAGCGAGACTTTCAATCACGTACTCTTCGTTTGTCAGTATCAAGTCCAAGATAGACGGCGTATCACTACCCCGAAATCGGGTATTGTCAAAAATATGGTTGTAAAGTGGAATGTCCTCCAGCAACTGTTGAAATAAAGCATTCAAGGAGTTTTCTGGATAGACTGAATTTCCCTTATAGTTCGGCAAATTGAAATCTCCGATCAGAAGAAGTCTGCCGCCGTATCTGGTAGCCGCTAAGCGTATGTTTGCAATTAATGCTGAATTGTAGGCTTCATCGGCGGAGGGCGAGCGGTAAATCACGCCCACTGTACATTTTTCTTTTTCTGCTGTTACATTCAGGGAACACCACAGTGTGTCTTGTAGTTGTAAGTCTTCATCAGTGATCTCTTGGCATGACAAACTCTGAACGTGATATAGAGCAACACCGCCTCCTCGAGCCAGGCGATCGCGACGAAGTAGAGACATACCCTCAATGACTACTTCGTTGTCTGTTAAAGTTGGATGGAACCATGTCTCAGTTACGGCAATCACGTCTGGTGAGTGTGTGGTAGTTAGTTCAGTCAATTCGTGTAATTTATTTGTCAAGCATTGGGCATTCGTATACAAAAATTTGACAACCGATGTTGACAGCAAAGACGGTTCGTGAGACAGAAATATCGGAACGGCTCGGTCGGAATCAACAGGAAAGTAATTTACTTCGCCGACTCGGATAGAGTCGGCTGAATTCCGTTTTTTTCACCAGGTTTGGATTTTTCATTCTGCACAGTATTTAGACAGTCGGGATCATCCGGGTTGTCATTAGTTTCGAGGCGTCTAGGAATTATTTTAATCTCTCGGGGCAATTTGTAACGAAATTGCTTCCAGTGTTTAAGAACGGTATCAGCCATACTGTCTGTCAGCAGTGTCAGTTTAAGGGGGCGCGGAGCGTTACCCTCGTATTTCGGGGATGTCGGGATCCGAAAAGTATCGATAACAGCAGTATTGTTCGTTTGGATAGTATCGCTAATAAATTTCCATTGTAGTATATCGTGTTTCGAGTTGCACTTTGCGTCTGAACTGGCAGCAGCTTCAGGAACGTTCAGGATTATAAGACTACGTCTGTCACGCTCGTTTACTTTCCCAGTGTTCCTGTTTAGTGCCGATTTTACCCGTTCTGACCAGGGTATGTCAACAAAGATACGTGGCGTGTTTTGTTCACCGTCTTGCAACAAGTATGCAGATAAAAGTACATCTTCTAGTTCTTTTTCACTCTGCAACACTACCTTGAGCAATCTTGGTTTATCTTGGTGCGGCGCTTTGGGAGCACGAGTCAAGCGCGTCAGTGAAACCGGAGTGATTGTTTTTACACCCATCCTAGTGCACAGTTCCGACCATTTGGTCAAGTCATGCTGCTGTCTAGTCGAAAATAGTGTCTCAGATGCCTCTGGCACATTGGTACAAATAATGCTAAGCGAAACCTTTTTTGAGGCTGGTTTCTCAAACACAACACTTGAGGAGGACGGCTTTACTTTTGACTCGGTTGTATCGATCTCTTTGGTGTCTTGTAGCAATATTTCAGAATATTTAGTTGCACTAGTGGTGTTTAAAGGTGAGGTTGAATGTTCTGGAGCCTTCGTTGTTGGCTTGATCAGTAGCTCAATTGAGTTTCTCATTTGTGCAAACTGATTTTCCAGATGTGACAGTCTACTCTCCATTTCGTTAGGCTCTTTACCAACCGTCAAGTTTTTACTGTTGTTGCGGACATCTTTCTTGGAATGTCTACAGCTAGCACACACATAACAAACGGATGGGTATCTCTCATCGTTTACAAGTCTCACGCAATCATCAGTCAAATTCACATCACATGACACGTGTTGGTGAAACCCGCAGAATATGCATTTAACCGAAACAGAATCAACGCTTACCGGGTCTTGACACGTGATACAGAGGTCACACTGAATCGCCGTCGCATGGGTACTTCTCACGGTCACAGCTGAATCGATTTTTTTCTTTGTCGGTGCAGTGGATCTAGTGACACGTACGCACATGTTTGCGGGCTGCACAGGGCTTGCTGGCTGTTCCATAGTGGGTGTGTTGTCGATTGAATGGTTTGACAGAGCTCGATGGCGAGATTTCGGCATTGAACAATATCCGCGATAACTTGTGAACCACGGAAGATAGGAAACGAAATACGGTATCAAAACCTGTATCGCACTGTGATCTTTCCAACGATATCGAAATTCGTAGGATAGTTAGTGTTGGAAAAAACTTTGTTCGCGTGAACAAAATGGTATTTCCCGTAAAAACAGCTAAGTTTGCCGTAATTCAACTTGCACAATCGAAAAGTATAAAATCCGATAGGTATTGTCGAGTGATACACGGAATACTTTAAATGGTATAAATCCGAGCAGAAGCGACGAAGTTATGACCAAAATTGTCAGAGCAACAAAAATTACGTCCGCCCACCAGATAGACCTTATCCTTGTTACAAACAACACAACACAGCCAACCCTGCACGTATCGATGCTTTGCTCTGATTTGTACATTTAGTTCGCCCAGTTAACATGACACGATCTGATGTTTGCGAAACTTGCGTCGTCTGCAAGAAAGTCGTCAGTGGTAAGGTCTAATCAGGCCAATCGTCAAGGGTAAGTGGAAGGTTAGTAAGGCAGGAGTATCCTTTTCTAAAACTGTTACGCTCCCGGAAAAAGCTTATTTTCTTCAAGGTATTTGCTCACTTTGTTCGCCACTATCCTTTCCAACACCTTGCACACGGCGGAAAACAGGGTAACAGGCTTGTAATTTGCGGGCTGTGAAATCCGGGAGATTATATCGGATTTCCATTCGGTCTGTTTGACCAGCGATTAGCAGAATAACTGAGTCAGAAGTCCGCATAGAAATTGTGCACAATGCTAGGGTGTATTGGGCGTAATTTTATCATTACCAGAGGATTTTTTGGGATTCAACGATAGTAGAGTGTCCAGCACCTCTTATTTGATAATGGTTACTATTCCAATGGTGCAGGATGTGTTATTTCTTGATCCAGTGGTATATACACGCTTTTCATTGGACACAATACTGTTGCACAATAATTTATTATTATTTATTAGAACAAACTCGGTGTCAGCTGCATTTGTGATCATTCCAGAGGGCTTGCATAAGTTCGCAAATCCTGGTTTCACTGAACACCGTTTATTAACGAATAAATACGAAGTGTTTCATGTTCAGGCAGATCGATACGACGTTGATAATTTGCTGGACGCTCAATTTTGTGCGATCTAACAAACTGACATCAGATCTAACGAACTTGGTGTATCAACGTTGGTGAACAAACTTTCACATAAAAGCTAACCGTTATTTCATCGTAATCAATTGTTTACGACATTAAGCATGCTGCAAATTCATATCCGTTATTGATGAACGAGGCTGTATAACCGACTGAAGGTTTGAACAAATAAACCAGATGTCTAGCTAACTCGTGTGCCAGTGATCGGATACCGTCGACGATAGGTTATACACGAATGCCTTCTTATTGTATTTCAAGTAGGTCGTGGAACCTTTTAGTTAGAGTAGACTAGGGATACAGGTTATACCACAAGCCCTTTCCCAAACTCTACTTAACGCTAATTAAGTACATAGGGGTTACCATTTTACAGTTATTCATTACATTTTTCATTGCGCCATTATATATCCATTCATAACAGCACTCGTATAAGTGTACCCCAACCTTGTCTAAATAATCGCTTTTGTTCAAAATTACCGTTACTTTACCTTTGTCAGCCTTAGTAATGGCTATATTTGTATCTTGTTTCAGCGTAAGAAGTGCTTGTCATTCGTGTGAATCAAGGTTTGCATCGCCTTGTTCCTTGTTTTGGATGACACCAGCGATACAGTTTTCTTACCGCGTGTTACTGTTTATTGGTAAGTGCATTTAATGATTTATTAATACAGGGAATATGATCCTCAGCCTTTAGAAAGTTCTTGCTTTTGCAGAAATTCCATCCTTCCTCCAACAATCTTTGTTTAGCATTAGAAAGTTGACTATTAGAACAGCTGAACAGCTACACACACAGGATATTATTCTTTACTCTTGTTCTATTGCTAAAATAGAAGCAGCTCAATATCTATGTGAGAGGCTAAAGAGTTCTACAAAGCAATTACGCTTATTTCCGCACGTATCGCGTGATACTGACCTTTTGCGTTGGAATGTTATTCACCATCTTGCCGCACAATAAAATTCCAGTGGAGTAGCATTGTGCACAAAAACAACGAAAACAATGGTTTTTGCAATCACAACATTATTGCGTGCAGATTTGCACCTCGCTATTCAGCAAACCAGAGTTTCTCACACGTTCACTTGAAAAATTCGTATCGATCTCCGTTTACGCTCTTTAATGCGTTCAGCACCAGAATGTGTTTAGCGCCGCCGGTAAACATTTTTAATAGAACATTGTGAAAACCTTTGGTAACAGAACCGACTTTTATGAATGACACGCTTTTTATTAATAAAGCTGTAAAACCGACTTAAGGTTTGAACAAATAAACCGAATTTCTAGCTAACTCCTGCGCAGGTGATGGGATACCGTCGACGATAGGCCTTACAGGGTTGCCTTTATGTAATTCAGGTAGACCGTAGAACTTAGGAGTTAGAGTAGACTTGAGATACAGGTTATACCACAAGCCCTTTCCCAAACTCTCCTTAACGCCACGCAAATACCTAAAGACTACCGTTTTGCTGTTATTCATAACCCTTTTCATTTTACCATTATCTATCCGTTCATAAGGGCCCTCGGATAAGTGTACCCCAACCTTGTCTAAATAGTCGCTTTTGTTCAAAATTACCGTTACTTTACCATTACACAAAGCACTAAATTGCTGGTTGTTAGATGACGACTTATTAGATTTATCTGACGAACGTTTCTTATAAAACTTTAATAACTTGTTGAACTTACGTTTCTGTCTTTCACCAATTCGCTCCGTTTGTGTGGCTAAAACCTCCGTGTCTTATTCACAATTTCTGCAGAAATCCGCTTAGGATAATTCAACTCGCAGTTTCGGCATCATTCTCGAGGCTTTCGATCTAGCGGCCAATAGGGTTTCATTGACCCGGTGGATCCTATGTTTCAAAAAACTTTGGATGAGCTGGCTGCCGCCTTTGTCCATTTGCGAGAATTATCCGGATGTATTACCACCGGATCCCCTGTTATTACGCCGCGCTGCTTGCAACGAAGGTTTAAGATGCGCTGATTCACCCATCTGGCTTCATATTCCGCTGTTCTCACCAACTCACTGGCTAATTTTCAGACACGGGGCTTGTAGGAGTCAGCAATCGATTGTAATATATTTTGCACTCCAATTTCTTTGCATTATGAATACACGATTGGTCCCAAGCATATTCCAATCGGTCCTAGAGAATGAAATTTAGACGCGTCTAGATGGACTGCATTCCTGTATAAAACAGAATGAACTCATAAAAATCGTCTTGAAAGCACGATTGCTACTACCAAAGAAACTATAAAAAATTCATTATCAACAAACAGGGCAACATTTGCCCAGACAACCACGCAGATGGTGACTAAATGGTACGTGTTTTCCAGGATGAGTGACTATTCAACTTAATGGAAACAAGAAAGGACCCAGCAAAACCGTATCTTAAAAGACCGACCCAAAACTGCGGGCATAAACCTTGATGTTAATTTTATCTACCCTTCACAGGAAACGCTGTACGGAGCTAAGCCAAGAATGACTTTTCTGAATGGCATGACCTTTTAGGAATAACGCTGCAATCTGCGGAGGATGTGGAAAACCTACCTTCAGATGCTTACCTTCTAAGAGGTGACCAGTGTTGTATCCATGCGGATCGACTATGGGGAGGGCGAATGTCATCGAAGCAATCTCGAGAAGAATATACTCCAAAGGTTTTGTGCACGTAAGCGTTCTGGAATTTGCTGCTGAATTACCTTTATCAGAAACGTCTGATCACATTCACAAACAGTAGAAATACCTAGCCGAAACATTCGGTATTAAAAATGCCATACTTGTGGATGCTATTGCGATATTGCGGTCTGTCGACGATAAAAGACAAGGTCCTAGCCCTTTATACCGAACCTTGTTGACAACCAAAATGACCAATAGTATCGATCGTGAACGGAAAGCTAATGGAAGAAACCTACCGCAATACGTCAAGGTGAGCTTGCCCAGGATAATCGATGGAAGCAGGCAAACTGATAGCTCCGACCCTCGAACGCCTATTGATGCGGTTCAAACTGAATATCATGCGATAGCTCCATAAATCGTGAGCATTCCTAAGCAAACTGATTCGGCCCATTGAAAACCTATCATGATTTGAACACTACAAACTTTATAAGATGTTTATATACAAAGGCCTTTCGAGCACATTATCGGAGTTAACCGTTAAATGCTCACACTACTCAGCGGACATAATCATCATTACATAAACACGGTATTCTTCCAAATTGACTGTTAACAATACTACGAAGCTGAAACCTGGTGTATTTCGATCATGATAGATAACAGACTAATTAATTCTGTGTTGGAAACGTCTAACGCTCTAGCCAGTTTTTATTCACGAGTTTTACCCACAAGAATGCCTAGTTCCGTCGGAATATTCAGCACCAATGGTGCCGGAGACTATAAGCGATATATGCGCCAATTCTGAAATAATGCTGCTCCACAAATGAATGTTGAATATCAACAAGTCCCCGTGGCTGACGGAATCACACCTGCAATCCTAAATGTAAGCGGCAGTCAATTGTGCGAAACACGTTGTGATTTATGCAACTAGCTATGTCTCACAAGTTTCTGTGCTTGGTCCGGTGCTCTCTCTGGTCTACCTCAACGTCCATCCCAAACGTGTCACAGTCCATATGTCTCTCTTTGTGGATGATTCAATTCAATTCAATTTTAATGGTCTAAAAAGCATATAGCTTTACAAAAAACCACAGAATAATATGACAACAACGAATAATATAACAAGCAAAAATGGGATTAGATTGCTTACTGGGCAGTTCAAAAATCAAGTAAATATCCAAGGGCAGAAATTGTTTTCGATTGGTGGGATAACAAATGTAGGTATATGGTGTTAAGATGTATAGTTTTCTTCAATGCACGGGTTTAGGGTCAAATAGGCATCAAGGCTTCTCTTGAAAGTTTGCTGGTTTGGTGAGTTCACAACATTATCTGGCAGATTGTTCCAAGTAAAACAAACTCGCACGGCAAAAAAATGTCGTCTGCAGTTTAGTCTCGAGTGAGGGACAGTTAGAGTAAGTGTGTGAGCTCTTGTATTATGCGAGCTCCGTAGATTCAATAAGCATTGTAGAGGGTGATTTTCAGTATTCAAAATATTGTAAACCAGAATCAAATCGCCTCGGATACGACGACGTGGATAATCAAATAAATTCAGCGTTTTGATTCGCTCATTGTAGGGTTTCCGGCTGAGTCCAGTGACAAGTTTGGTAGCTCGATGATATATTCGTTGCAAAGTCGCAACATGGCGACTATGCTTGAACCGCATATTCCATCGTGGGCCTGATGTACGTATTTATAATACAGGTAATTGTCTGTTTTGAGAACCTACCGAAAATTCTCTTTAGGAGTGACAATTTCTGTGATGTTTTGCGATAGACGTAGTTGCAGTGGCTCGACATCCCTAGGGTGTTGCTTATTAACACACCCAAGTCCCTTTGTTCCATGGTCCATGAGAGGCTGTGTGTTCCAAGAAAATACTGGTACTGCACATATTTGCCAATGTTTAACATGTGACACATTTGGAAATTGAAAAAATATGCGATTTTTTAGGGACAAAGCCTGGAGGTTGTCCAGATCCTTCTGGAGCAGTTCGCAGTATTCCGACTTACTTATCTTAGACCAAACTTTTATATCGTCCGCGAACAGTACGATCTTGCATTTGATGAGAGCTGGTATGTCATTAGCATAAAGCGCGAAGAGGATTGGTCCGAGGACGGATCCCTGAGGCACTCCACTTGTCACGGCTACCGACTTCGATAGAAGCACCGTCCACAGAGACTTGAACAAACCGATCAGTCAGGTAATTTTCTAACCATGCTAACAGACTGCCAGTGATACCACAACGTTCCAGCTTCTGCAAGAGAATACTGTGGTTTACACGGTCAAATGCTTTCGACATATCGAGGTAACATACATGGATAGTATCCCCAGCATCCACTGCTCGAGTCCAGTCGTCAAGGGTGAGGAGAAGGTTAGTAAGGCAGGAGTATCCCCTTCTAAAACCGTGTTGGGCTCCCGAAAATAGCTTATTTTCCTCAAGGTATTTGCTCAGTTTTTTGCCACGATCCTTTCGAGTACCTTGGATACGGCGGACAACAAAGTAACAGGTCTGTAATTTGCGGGCTCCGAACGCACCCCGCCTTTGAAAATCGGGGAGATTATACCAGATTTCCATTCAGTCGTTATGACACTTTGCGACAACGATTCGCAGAATAACTGAGTTAGAGGTCCGCATAAAGATTCAACGATAGTAGAGTTCCCAGCACCTTTTCTTTGTTTATGGTTATTGTGTCCATTAGTAGAGGATGAGTTATTTCTGGATCCATTTGTATATCCACGCTTTCCTTTGGACAAAATACTGTAGCATAATAATTTACCAAAGCATCCGCGGTGTCAGCTGCATTTGTGGTCATTCCTGCGGGCGTCCGCAAGGCCGCAACTCCTGGTTTCACTGAACACTGCTTGTTCACAATCTGGTAAGGAAGCTTGGGATTCCGTTCCATTTTAGACATTATGACAGCTTGATACTGTATTTTGTCTTCAGCAATAAGTTTAATGACCTGGTTTCTTAGTTTTCTAAAGGTCTCCCATGTGGCATCGGTGGTTAACCGGCGATGGTTTATCCAAGCCTTATTTCGCAGTTTAATCCATTTCCGAGTGCGACTGCGGATTTTAAATTCGAATGCCTTTCCACACTGTTTTGGTACGAATGCCGAGTGTGAGTTGATTTCCCGGTGTAGATTGGTCAAAATGCTACACCACTGCTCTTTTACTCCTATGCCTTCAATTTGCCAATCGTTAATCAAACTTAGGGCGTTTGATAATTTTGATAGGCATACCTTTCTGATGAATTTTATTCTATCGTTTGTTCGCTCTGCTTGACATAGGTAGTCAAAATTCAAGACCAAATGGTCGCTCGAACCTAGCGGACAATCGTATGTAATGCTTTCGACGGAGTCCTCTTCAGTTGTCAAGATAAGATCGAGCATTGAAGGTATATCTCTCCCTCTGTATCTTGTATTGCTTTCAACGTGATTATACAAAGGAATTTCGTCAAGCAGCTGCTGGAAGATGGCAGCAGTGGAGGTCTGAGAAATTTTGTTTGTCTTCCGCAAGTTAGGCAGATTAAAGTCTCCCATGATCAAGATTCTGGTATGATATCTCGAGGCAATCAAGCGTAGCTTATCGAGTAGATTCGTATTATACACTTCCGGGGCTGTTGGTGGACGATAAATTACGCCGATTGTGCAATCATCGCCTGTAGTCGTTGTTAACAAACACCATAGCGTGTCCTGAAGCACCAAGTCGGAATCCGTCAGTTCTTTGCACTTGAGTCTCTGATCATAATAGAGTGCCACACTTCCTCCACGTGACTCACGGTCTCGGCGGAGCAGTGACATGCCAGCAATCTCTAACTCAAAATCGTGGATTTCCGGGCTCAGCCAAGTTTCGGTAATGGTAATTAGCTGAGGTCGTTTAGTCTCAAACCGAGCGACTAGTTCGGCAAATTTGTTAATCAAGCATTGGGCATTGATATAGAGGCATCCAAGAACAGTTTTGGTAAGCAAAGATGGATGGTCTCGTGTGATGGCATAATCTGAGACAACCGTCATTGTCACGCCGACTCTGGAAGATGCTAAACTTGAGATGCGAATCAAGTCAAGCTTGGTCTGTTTGAGAAGACAAAGCGATTCAGATCTATTCAACATCTAGTTAAAGCGAAACAAGCTTCCATCCAGCTACTGAATTTGAAACATTTTGCAAATAGATAAAGATTTCATATTCCCATACAAACTTGGATCTCAATAACACAAATTAAATTAATTAAAAGTTTTAATGGTCCAAAAAGCAAATACCTTGAGTAACCATATAATAAATATATAGTGAATGCATAAAATAGCGAGAATATTTTATCAATATGGAAAGTCAGCTTGTATATTCAGGTGCGAGGTTGGATTTGATCAAGTTTTGCCTAGAATATGATCAGGCTTGATGCACAAATGATATGTGGTGGCAAAGAGTTTCATATAAATCAAACGTTGACAGCAAAGAACAACCTTAGACAATTGGATATAGAGTGTGGCATAATTAACTCGTAGCCCTGCTATCTGCTACCACGTGATTTTTGTCGATGAAACAGGGGTTGAAGTGGGTGATCCACAAGTCGTGTTTCCTTTGTGTGAGATCAAACCAACGGTCACCACGACTATTTTACTTTCGTTCCCATGCGAACCTCTCAACCGTTAATCGATCGATGCACGCCTAGGTGTTTCCGTGGAAGTTATCAAAGCCCACATTCAACGATCAGAGGACCTTGAACTCAACGGCTATCGGATGTCAGGACCTAAGGAATCTACGCGTGATTAGTGTTAAATTTGCAAAAAGGGGGTAAGTGTGAAATCGAAAGTAGTCATGTGCTATACGTTCTCCATTATGATACACACTAATTGTGATAAATTTTTAACTAAAGAGGCAGTTGTATTTATGAATAATGCTGAAATTACAGGTGTTTGTTATGTGTTCAGCGTCTGTAGAACAAAAGCGTTAAACGGCGCCAAGTCCAATGTATCACAATCAGAAACCTAGAAAATCGAATCATATATGTAGATACGTGTTCCCATAATTTCGAGGAAACATTGAATCCAATACTAAATGCAACCCACCTAAACCCAACGCTTCATTACGTACCTCACAAGAGGCTTCGATATGTAAAGAGAATTTGTTTAATAGATCATCAAATTGTGTCTCCTCGCTATCTCTCTCTGATTGAGAAACTATTCTGTAATTTACCGTTCGGTCAGTGACACCGAATTCATTGGAAACGTCTTGCGCATCACAGGCTTCACGCATCAATCAGCTCGATAACTACAAAGAAATTTCGATCTCCTATGTATTTACAGTCTCGAACGGTTACAAGTTTAACAGCGAAACCCGTTCCTAATGATATGATTATTTTTACCAATCCTCAAGCTGTCAGAACATTTTGTACTGATAACGTTTTATAAATTTCAGAAATTTAACCTTTCAAACCTACGTTTACTCATGAGTAACAAGTTATCGACATAATTGTTTAAATTATCCTGGACGGTGCCACGAAATAAGCTAAACGTGGACAATCAATGTTATGAAACGAGGATGTTTCCTAGAGACTTTATGCAGTGGCTTTGCTAGAAATTTATGTTGCAGACGGAAATTTGGAACTATGTGCATAGTTTCCTAGGCGTTTTCTTATTTCATTTATTCTACCAAATGTAAATCTTCCTAGACAATTTGGCCAAGACTCGTAATCTGCACTCTCACAAACATTCACTCAATTACTGTATACACTTTTCATTAGCATGGTTTTGGTGACTATTGTGAGATTATCTCACATAACAGCATGTGCGAGACTGCATTGAGGGCTGTATGTCAAAAACCATCAATGTCACCAGCAGCCTCCATTAGGTTTCAGTGCCCAGGCCTATAATTTTCTTGTTATACATGACGTTTCCCAAAGTATCACCATGCGAAATTTTACGTTTTGCTAATGCCAGAAAAATAATGAAGGAAATCTGATCCACTGAATATTGTTCAATGCTGAAAGAGCAGTTGGATGCTCAGTATCCCTGGTCTCAAATAGAACTGATGCCTTTTAACAAACGTAAATGTAAAATGTTGCAACTTGGCCGGCAATACGAGCACACATATAATTTTAAACATACAAACCTCACTTGGAGAACCACTAAGAACGACCATTGGTATCTGGATTACTAATAATCTGAACCCAAATAGCCATGGCCAGAAAGTCTTCAACAGGGCATGTGATATTCTGGGAATCCTGAGGAGAATAGTTGGATGGTTCTCCCAAAAAGGCATCCACGCATTACTGAATTAATTACTGAATCACTTATTTACATCCATCAAACTAAAGAGTACATGATCCGACCGTGGCTGTGAAGAGCCATTGGATTGCTAGATAGAAATACTTGGACGTGGTATTAAAAATTCCTGTTTGTGGATGTTTTTACGATACCGCGGTCTGTTAACTATAACGGTCAAGGACCTAGTCCTTTATAGCTCACCGTCTTAACAACAAAATGACCGATGGTATCAATTTTCAATGGTAAGCTAAAAGCAGAAACCCGACCCATAAGATCCAGTTGAGCTTGCCCAGGATAATAGTCGGAAACAAGCCATCGGATAGGACAAACCCACGAACGCCTAGTGATTCGGTTCAAACTAAATAGATCCAAACCTGGTATTTTTCCGTCTAGAATGGTGAAAAAATCACTAAGACCTCGCCAGAAACCGCAAATGCTCTCGCAATTAATTGCTCTTCAGCTGTCCGTGACAACGTTTCAGCAGAAGGTCATGAGTATTCATGCGACTCAGCAATCGAAACATTTGGAGAAAGTTTGATAATTCCAGAAACGCGGAAATACCTTATTACTTTACGTCACGAGTTCCCATATTGATTGCCGGCGCCATTTTTTGTTGGTAATCCTGACACCAACATGTGGTGGACTCTCCTTGCCTGGCTGCGTTTAAGACGAACTTACAATTATGCCCCTCCAAAATAACATTCGTGAGCCATACATTTGTTATTCTTCATTACTTTTATAATATTATCATTTTCAGATTTTTATTCATACCGTAATCCTTTGATGTTGTAAATTATTTAAATCTTAAAACTAAATCCTTGAATTCTTAAATGCTTGAATGCTTGGAACATCTTGCCCGAAGCAACCACACTCTCGGAATCTGTTGAGGTTTTCGCTCCTAAACTTGATGAGTATATGGGGAAATATGTGGTGTGACAGTCCCTTTTGATTTTTTAGAGATTTTGTCAATTTACTTCATATACCTGTCATCCTATGGTTATTATTAAGCGTACTGCTCTTCCCACTACAAAACCTACTGAGTTCTTAGTTCTGAGGCATTCACCGTATCTGTATTTAAACTTAGCTCGTATAAAATATTTGCTGTGAAATAGTGAGCCTAATTTTCCAAATAGTATATTGGAACGCTTTTCGATTAAATGTGAATACGATTGAAAACATCAATGAGCATTGGTAAATTCATGAGCGTACTGGTAAAGTAACACAAACTGAACTCAAATGCGGTGAAATAATTATTTCGTGTTTAGTTCTTGTCCTACAAACATTTGCTGCTTAATTACTAATAAGAATAATTTTTCTGAACAGCTACTCACACAGGATAGTATTCTTTACTCTTGTTCCATTGCGAAAATAGAACAAGCTCAATATCTATGTGAGAAGCCAAAGAGTTACACAATGCAATCACGCTTATTTCCGCACGTATGGCGTGATACTGACCTTTTGTATTGGAATGTTATTCACCATCTTGCCGCACAATAAAATTCCAGTTTAGGTAGCATTTCGCACAAAAACAACGAGAACAATGGTTTTTGCTATCACAACATTATTGCGTGCAGATTTGCACCTCGCTATTGAATGAACCACAGTTTCTCACAAGTTTACTTGAAAAATTCGGATCGATCTCCATTTACGCTCTTCAATGCGTTCAGCACCAGAAAGTTATTAGCGCCGCCGGTGAAAAATTTCAATAAAACTTTGTGAAAACCTTTGGGAACTCATAAGTGCTTGTGTAGACGGGAGT
>JACCGJ010023527.1:0-53994 GCA_013407085.1 Atriophallophorus winterbourni
ATGTAGTGGAAAGGGAGGTTTGTTGCTGAGGTATACGTGATTTACCCAACACTATCGTTCGCTGAAGTTTCGTATGATCGTTTATTCGGTTGTAATTGAAATGTTTTAGTTGGTCTTAGTAAGCGTTGTGATCTTTTGGGACTTCAGCGCTTCTCCACATGCACTGATTGCGTAGTAACCAAAAATAAGAGTGGTGCACGAACACAAAGGAAATAGGGAAACAAGAGAGAGTGGGGATAGGAAAAGGGGGGGAAGGAAGGGGGAAGAAGCTACGCAGGACAGAAGGCGAGAATAGGCAAGCGCTGGTGGCCAGACTTAAAGGGGGAGTGGAGCCAGTGACATCGGCGAAAAACAAGTAAGCGGGAGGTAGGAGGTAGGGGGCCGAACAATAGTGTGTATAGTATGCCAAGTATGAGCTATCGCTAGCTGGGACAAAATGAGATCTACGGGGAAGACAATTGGAGGATCCGTTAATCACAATTCCCGCACGAAGTAAGGCACACAAACTTCGCAACCACGAACGAACCCAAAGCCCTATGGTTCGAAAACCGCCAAAATGTCTAATTTACATACATTAATTCGAATGATGCTTGCAAGGCCAATAAGCAAATAACCATACAAGGCCAAAACGTTTAAGTACAAATTACGAAGATAAAAATTGAAAGTAGTTCACTACAATACTTCCCAGCAAGAGCAATAGTTTGGCTCAAATAAAGGATAATATACGTTCGAAATGTCCATGAGGTCATATAGTCAGAAAGATGTTGGGGAAAATGCATATGTCTACAGGTTCAAGTTTGAACGCGGGACTGGAACGGACTTGAGGATTGGAATGAACGAAGAGAGATGGTAGGCGCATGTGGTAGGCGCATGAGGATTACACGGCGGTTGTGATTGGGGGGTAATGACGCTTGAGGGAGTTGGTGGCTTGAGCTCAACGAAAGCTGGTTTTAGATGATCAATATAAACCGTGAGGCGTCGGCCATTTATATTCAAAACGACGTATTTGTGTTTACGCTCAATAGCTCTGCGTGGTCTATGATAGGATGTTTGAAGTGGTTTACAAAGAGAAACACGTCTCAAAAAGCAAAGCGCACATATAGTGATGAGGTGATTTTTGTTGGTGGACATAGAGCTGTCGAGGAGGCGTAAAATCTAACTTCAAAATAAACGATTGCAGGCGTGTAATGTAATCTGAAACAGAAGGTAATAACCACTGGGAAGAAATGAGGTAAGATCACAAATTAACTCTGCGGCTTAGCATTGCATGTCTTCTTTGATGATAGAACAAATTCTAAGTGGTAAATTCTCAGTGCATCTATTAGATTCAGGCTGACAAGCGTTAAGTTAATTGATTTGCTGTAAATTGAAAGATCGCCTTTTAGCGAGTTCGGTTTTATCAATCTCACTTTGATGTTTATCCAAACGGGAGAGTTAGAATCGTGTCCCTGTAGACAAAACTTATATGTCAGGTTTTGATAAAGCATCGGCAACCAAGTTCGCCTCTCCTTTGACGTAACGAATGTCAGTAGAGAATGGAGATATGCAATCCAAGTGTCGAATCTCGCTCGGCGTATGAAGATCGAGTTTAGAATGCACAGCAAATGTTAGCTGTTTTTGATCCGTAAAAATGATATAGTCACGACCTTCCAATAAGTGAAGAAAATGCCGTGTGGCTAAATACACGCAAGTAATTCATGGCCAAATGTGTTGTAATGGGTTTGTGCAAGATCAATCTTCTTCGAAAAATGCCAATGGATGGTCTCTGTACTTATGGTTTGTTGTAAAACAGCTCCCACCGCTTAATCGGATGCATCGGTCGTCAATGATAAAGGATAGGTAAGTTCAGGATCAACGAAATACAGTTCGGTGGCAGTGCAAAGAACATTTTTGGACGCAATGAAAGCTTCAAGTGCCTCTGTCGGAAGCTGAAGTGATTTTACTTCAGATTTGAGCAAATTAGTCAGATGTGCATTGATTTTTGCATAGTTTGATAATGAAATGTTGGTAAAAATTGATCATACGAATAAAACGGCGCAACTGAGTTACCGTTGTTGGAACAGGAAATTTGGAAACCGCCTGGCATTTTTGAGGATGAGATGTAATACCAGATCGAGTGAGACGATGACCGAGAAAACCATGAGTGTCTGTACCAAAAATGCATTTACTAGGGTTGATCTTGATCCCGTAATTTACGAAACGCTCCAAAACAAGACGAATGTGTGTAGCGTGCTCCTCTGGAGAGTTGCTGGTAATTAAGATGTCGTCGACGTATGCGTAAGCGAACGGTAAGTCTTGCAGGACATCTTCGATGAAACGCTATAAATTCTGTGCAGCATTTCTCAGACCAAAGCGCATTCGATTGAATTCGTGTAAGCCGAATGGAGTTGTGACTGCCGTTTTCGGTATGTTTTACTCGGCTACGGGGATGTGGTAGCAAGCACGGACAAGATCAAGATTAGTAAGAATAGTTGTTTGGGAATGATTCCAATAAAAATCTTGGATATGTGATAAAGGGTATCCGTCTGGCACCGTTCGGTTGTTAAGAGCGCGGTAGTCACCACATGGCATCCACTCACCCGAGGTCTTCTTCGGAACACATGTATTGGTGACGATCAGGAGCTGGAGAAATGGCGAATGATTCCAAGCTCTAGCATATGCACGAACTCGGTATTTGCAATTTTGAGTTTGGAAGGATTAAGTCGCCTAGGTCTAAAAGAGACGGGTGGTCCGCTTGTGACGATGTGGTTTTTCACAGAGTTGGTTACTGTCTGTCTGTCGTGAGGGTCGCATGATGTATTGGAATACATGCAGTATAGAACTAAATGTCCAAGAGTCTGGAGTGACAGCCTTGATACCAGAGGAAATGGCTTCAGTAATGATGCCTGAGACCTGTAAAGAGGTTGTCGTATCCACTAATCTCCTATGTTTTACTTTGACAGTTAGACCGAAGTGAGACAAAAGCCGATACCGATTGTGAGGCAATTAACCTCCGCGATGATAAACGCCCAGGAGAATCTGCGTATTAGTCCTAAATTGAGAATTAGAAAGCGTTGGCCAAAAGTGTTACCACAAGTGCCATTTGCCGCCTGAAGCGTGTAGGACGACGGTTTGAGGAACTGGATGCACCAGAATGGACTAAGAAACGTAGAACAGTCGATTCGTCTGTATCGTAGAACATACAACTTGGGTTTGGTGGGCCGTGCATAGTATTCGACATTACTGGCTGACTCTGTTGTTGGCTAGAATCCTCGCATGTCCTGGATGTTGACGTGTTCTCATTGGTAAGTAGAACTCATCCAATTGAACATGCTCTTTGATTCATTGTGGTGTCCAATTCTCGAACGTGACGAGTTCTGCCTTTGGTGATGATTTCCGTACTATTCCAATTGAATTCGTGTCCTTCACGATCGATGTATACCGATGTTACTGATTTATGGTGATGTCGTCGTGTAGCCAGTTTGTGTTCATGTATCCTTGGTTCTAACCTTCTTCCGGTCTATCCAATATAATATTTCTCGCGATCGGAACACGGGATTCTGTACTCGATGTTATTTCTTCCCTCCTCAACATACGTGCACTTGAACTTGACTGGTTAGCTTCTCAGTGCTGAAGCTGGCTTGTGTGCTACACTAATTCGGAGCAGCCGTAGTTAACACTACAATATATACAACAAATCTCGGAGATTGCCGCAAGAATACTACGGCTGCTCCGAATTGGTGTAGCACACAAGCCAGCTTCAGCGCTGAGAAGCCAACTAGTCAAACTCAACGGCATGTTTGCTAAGGAGGAAATAAATAACATCGTGTACAGAATCCCGTGTTCCGATCGTGAGTAATAATTTATTGGACAGACCGGAAGAAGGTTAGAACCAAGGATACATAAACACAAACTGGCTACACGACGACATCACCACAAATCAGTGACATCGGTATACATGGATCTTGAAGGACACGAATTCAATTGGAATAGTACGGAAATCATCACCAAAGGCAGAACTCGTCACGTTCGAGAATTGGACACCACAATCAATCAAAGAGCACATTCAATTGGATGAGTTCTACTTACCAATGAGAACACGTCAACATCCAGGACATGCAAGGATTCTAGCCAACAATAGAGTCAGCCATTAATGTCGAATACTATGCACGGCCCACCAAACCCAAGTCGTATGTTCTACGATACAGACGAATCGACTGTTCTACGTTTCTTAGTCCATTCCGGTGTATCCAGTTCCTCAAACCGTCGTCCTACACGCTTCAGGCGGCAAATGGCACTTGTGTTAACACTTTTGGCCAACGCCTTCTAATTCTCAATTTAGGACTAATACGCAGATTCTCCTGGGCGTTTATCATCGCGGAGGTTAATTGCCTCACAATCGGTATCGGCTTTTGTCTCACTTCGGTCTAACTGTCGAAGTAAAACATAGGAGATTAGTGGATAAGACAACCTCTTTACAGGTTTCAGGCATCATTACTGAAGCCATTTCCTCTGGTATCAAGGCTGTCACTCCAGAATCTTGGACATTTAGTTCTATACTGCATGTATTCCAATACATCATGCGACCCTCACAACAGACAGACATAGTGACCAACTCTGTGAAAAACCACATCGTCACAAGCGGACCACCCGTCTCTTTTAAACCTTGGCGACTTAATCCTTTCAAACTCAAAATTGCAAATACCGAGTTCGTGCATATGCTAGAGCTTGGAATCATTCGCCATTCCTCCAGCTCCTGATCGTCACAAATACATGTGTTCCGAAGAAGACCTCGGGGTAAGTGGATGCCATGTGGTGACTACCGCGCTCTTAACAACCGAACGGTGCCAGATGGATACCTTTAATCACATATCCAAGATTTTTATTGGAATCATTCCCAAACAACTATTTTTACTAAGCTTGATCTTGTCCGTGCTTGCTACCACATCCCCGTAGCCGAGTAAAACATACCGAAAACGGCAGTCACAACTCCATTCGGCTTACACGAATTCAATCGAATGCGCTTTGGTCTGAGAAATGCTGCACAGAATTTATAGCGTTTCATCGAAGATGTCCTGCAAGACTTACCGTTCGCTTACGCATACGTCGACGACATCTTAATTACCAGCAACTCTCCAGAGGAGCACGCTACACACATTCGTCTTGTTTTGGAGCGTTTCGTAAATTACGGGATCAAGATCAACCCTAGTAAATGCATTTTTGGTACAGACACTCATGGTTTTCTCGGTCATCGTCTCACTCGATCTGGTATTACATCTCATCCTCAAAAATGCCAGGCGGTTTCCAAATTTCCTGTTCCAACAACGGTAACTCAGTTGCGCCGTTTTATTCGTATGATCAATTTTTACCAACATTTCATTATCAAACTATGCAAAAATCAATGCACATCTGACTAATTTGCTCAAATCTGAAGTAAAATCACTTCAGCTTCCGACAGAGGCACTTGAAGCTTTCATTGCGTCAAAAAATGTTCTTTGCACTGCCACCGAAATGTATTTCGTTGATCCTGAACTTACCTATCCTTTATCATTGACGACCGATGCATCCGATTCGGCGGTGGGAGCTGTTTTACAACAAACCATAAGTACAGAGACCATCCCGTGTCATTTTTCGAAGAAGATTAATCTGGCACAAACCCGCTACACCACATTTGGCCATGAATTACTTGTATTTCCTTCACTTATTGAAAGGTCGATGTAGAGGACTGGTAGGGACTGGAGGATTGGCATGAACAAGGGAGGTGTCAGGATCATGAGAATTATACGGCGTTTGTGGTTGAGGGATAATAACGCTTGCTGGATTTGGTGGCTGAAGCTCAACCAAATCTGGTTATAGACAATCAATAGAAACCGTGAGGCGTCGGCCATTCATATTCAAAAGGAAGTACTTGTGGGTACGCTCAATAGATCTGCGTGGTCTATGATAGGATGGTTGAAGTGGTTTACACAGGGACACATTGCACAAAAACAAAATCGCACGTATCGCGATGAGGTGATTTATGTTGGTGGAAATGGAGCTGTTGAGGAGGCGTAAACTCCAACTTCGCCATAAACGATAGCAAGCGTGTAATGTATTCTGACTTAGAACGTAATGACTGTGGAGGCACAACGAGTTCACCGGGGAGACAAGAGGTATTGCTACAAACCTAATCTGTGGTTGAGCATTGCATGTGTTCTTTGATGGTGAAACGAATTTGAAGAAGAAAAAGTGGTAAATTTTCAGTGCATCTATAAGGATCGGGTGACCAGGTAAAGCAGCTTTGAGCAGCTGGTGGGGCGCCATCAACCAATAGATTCGCGTTGGGGTGGTAGGCGGAATTTCGAATGTGCTGACAACCAAGATGTAGAGTCAAATCTCGGAACAATCTCGATTGAAACTGAGCGTCAGGTTCGGTTGCAATGATAAATGGTGTACCAAAATAGGCAATTCTGTGTTCGATGAAGACGCGTGCTACAGACTCAGAACGTGGTCTTTGATCGGAACAGCAATCAGCAATCTTGTTGAGCGATCGATCGCCGTTAGGATAAAAGGCTTTAACCAACAAGTTCAAAATGCACGTGGAAGAATCGTCTGTTCGGATGCCTAAAAGGGATGTTAGGTGTGACATATTTTGTTTTTTCGGAGTTTGGGCGAAGCACTTTTCAACCGGTTCGAGTTTGTACGCGACTGGAAGGGACTGGAGGATTGGCATGAACGAGTTAGGTGGTAGGCACGTGAGAATTACGCGGCAGTTGTGATTGTAGGGCAATGACGCTTGATGGATTTGGTGGCTTAAGCTCAACGAAATCTGGTTTTAGACGATCAATGTAAACCGTGAGGCGTCGGACATTCATATTCAAAACGACGTACTTTTGTTTAGGCTGAATAGTTCTGCGTCGTCTATGATAGGATGGTTGAAGTGATTTACATAGGGACACACGTCGCACAAAAAATTGCACGTATCGCGATGAGGTGATTTATGTTGGTGGACATGGTGCTGTCGAGGAGGTGCTGTTGACCAGATTACTACAATAACGTCCCACTAGTGTAGGAGAAAACGCAGGTAACTGGAAAATATATAGCGGTAGCCAAAACGTGTACAGAGCGGTCACGATGCACGCACGAACGGAAGTACGAATTGTCAAGGTCAATGTTTTGATGAGGAAAAACAAGCGGTGTTACACAATCCCCCTCCAAGAAGTCTGGTCAGCAAAAACTTCTGATCCGGAGTTGCCAGTAGCGTAGGCCATGCGGGTGTCAGGTTACCCCGGATAGGAACGCAGTCTTTCAGAAACCAGTCACATAGAAGTCAGCCAGGGCGCTCGGTCTGCGTGGATCGATCTTCGGTGGTTCTAGAGTAGGATGTATGGTGAACCGATCGGGACTAAACCAAGTAGCGTCTCACATGTGAGTGAACGTACTGCCGAGCCGCCTCACATGGAGTGAACAGCTGCTAGCGGGATTTTCCCGTTTGGCGTGGTCTTAGTATGAACCCAATTTGAGCAGAAACAGGCGCATTCGTAGGCTTGACAACAAGAACCAGAAGCTTCGAAAACACAGTCCCTGCTCAGAATTTCCTGCGTCCCGAAGGATGGTAAACGGCCGCGCCAGGAGAATCGGTTGGCGCGTCAATCTGGGCTGGTAAGGACCTTGTGTGACGTGACAGGCGTGTTGGAACAATTGTGCTCTTGTTGGTGGCTAGGGCTACCGGGTGAGTTGGAGGCAAGCGTAGGTGGACCAGGAAGGGTGCGCGATTCGGTGGCATCAGCGGTGGGTGGGTGCGTACCTGAGGGAAGAAAGAAAGAAGAAAACTCCCTGGTGCATGGGTTTAGTGCCACGACCGAGTGATTAGAATGAGGTACGAAATAATGCACGCGTGTATGCCAAAAGATATGAAAGTATTAACTATTTACAACAAAATCAGCTAATCTAACGTGTTGCCGTTTGGCACGTTTGGTTCTGGGTTAGCTGTGGGTACAGGAGGTGTAATGACTAGTTGTGCCGGGGTTGGCGTTGGGTCATGTGGGATAACTTCCTCGTCCATGAAAGCCGACTTGACTCTGTCAATTGAGACAGGGTCATGCTCGCCGTCACAGTCAATGACGACCGTCTTGGGAGACCGCCGAATTACTCTGAACGGTCCAGTATAAGGAGAGTGGAGAGGCTGCTTTACCATGTCATTCCAGAGAAAAACATATGGACAATTACCCAACTCCTTTGGGACATGCGATAATTTGGCCTGAAGCCGCGGGGGTGATGGGTGAAAACGACCCATGTAATGGCGCAAGTGAGCCACGTAGGTGAAGGGTGATTGTTTGTGCGGGGCGACGTACTCGCCAGGTAGAGCGATGGCGCGACCGTATGTAAATTCGGCTACAGTAGCCTGCAAAGGGGTTTTAAAGGTTGACCTCAAACCTAGGAGGACGACCGGTAGGACTTTGGTCCAGTCAATACCTCCATGCGCCATCAACGCCGCCTTGAGTTGCCCGTGTAACCTTTCGACCATCACATTCGTCGCGGGGTGGTAAGCTGTAGTTCGGTGATGCTGGCAACCCAGAGTAGCTAGCAATTTACTGAAGACACGATTGAAATGGGAACCTCGGTCCTTAGTGACGATACCCGGACAACCGAGCTGTGCCACCCAACGCTCGAAGAGGGCATGCGCATCTGTCTCGTAAGAGCAGTTGTGAAGTGGGATGGTCTCAGGCCACCTGGTGAAACGGTCGATTATCATAAGGATATATATGTGGCCACGTGAAGGGGGCAATGGACCGACTTAGTCTACGTGTATGTGTGAGAAGCGCTCATCCGGTTCGATAAAAGTTCCTAATGGACTCTTGGTGTGTCGATGGATTTTCATGAGCTGGCATTTACGACACGCTTTGGCCCAACTGCGAATATCCTTACTAGCTCTTGGCCAAATAAATCGAGCCGTCATCATTTTAACACTGGCACGAATGTCAGGATGGGAGAGATTGTGTAATCCCTCAAACACGTGACGCCTGAATGCAGATGGAATCAGTGGTCGGGGTGTGGTTTGTGAAACGGGAAACAGGATATCGTTCGAGCCGTCAGGCAAGGGTACAAGTCTAATGTCAGGGGAAGTGGAGTCCCTGAACTGTGTTGTTTCGATGTCAGCAGCGGCCATTTCACTGAGGTCGATGGAGGACGGTAACTCTACTACATTTATTCGAGAGAGTGCATCCGCGACAGGATTTTGGGCACCTGCGATATGCTGTATGTCAGTCGTGAATTGGCTGACAAAATCAAGGTGTCGCGTCTCTCAAGGAGAATATCGCTCGGATGACTTGCTGAGTGAGTGGATGAGGGGCTTATGATCAGTAAACACGGTGAACTGTCTGCCCTCCAGAAAATGGTGAAAGTGTTTAATGCCGAAATAGATAGCTAAGAGTTCTCTACCGAACGTGCTATTTCGGGTCTCTGCCGGCTGGAGCCGCTTAGAGAAGAACGATATAGGGAACCATGACCCGTCAACGTATTGTTGAAGCACCGCCCCTACTGCTTCGGCAGATGCCTCCGTACACAATGACAGCGGGCGTCAGGTCTATAGTGGTAAAGTGATTGAATGTTTATTATGTGCGATTTTAGCAATGTGAAAACCGATTTGGCTTCTTCCGTTAGTAGTAATGTCTTAGCACTACCACGGAGCAAATCGCTAAAGGACTTGGAGATTCGTGCGCACTGTGGGATGAATCGGCGGTAAAAGTTTACCAGTCACAGAAATCGCCGGAGCGCCTTAAAAGTTGTTGGCTCTGGAAAGTTTAGAATGGCGTCAGTGTTTTCATCCAGTGGCCGAATATCTGAAGCTGAGAGTCTATGACCAAGAAAATCGATCTCAGCCTGGCCAAAACTGCACTTAGAGGCATTGATCGTTATTCCATGACTGGACAAACAATCAAAAAGTGCAGTTAGGGGGTGAATATGGTCCTCCTTGGATGCGCTAGCAATCAGTGCATCGTCGAGATATACGTAAGCAGAAACCCCAAGCTCTACAAACCTGGTCCATCAATCGCTGGAAGGTTTGAGCGGCATTACATAAACCAAAAGGCATACGGACAAATTCGTAAAGTCCGAACGGTGTGGTAACTGCCGTCTTTGGGTTGTCTGCTTCCGCGACCGGTATTTGGTTATACGCTCGAACCAGGTCTACCTTGCTGAAAATGGTACACCCGTGGATATTGGCAGCCAGGTCTTCAATATGCGGGATCGGGTACCTATCGGGTACCGTCGCTTTATTTAACCTGCGGTGATCACCACACGGGCGCCAATCGTTTGGGTTTTACTTGGGTGCCATGTGCAGAAGAGATGACCAAAGGCTACTGGAAGGTCGTATGATGCCCAATGCTAGCATGTGCTGGAACTCTTTGCGCGCTATCTGTAACTTTTCAGGCATTAATCGCCTCGGTCTTCCGTAAACCGGGGGCCCACTAGTGGTAATATGGTGTTCCAGTAAGGTGGAGACTGCAGGTAGTACAGTCGGTGATGCGCAAAATAAGTTAGGATAGTTCGCAAGCAGCGGAGCATATGATGGTTCGGTGTCGCCGTAGCTAAATACCGGAGATATAGTTGCAGCTCTGCTCGGAGTACCAAGAACTTTAAAAAGGGTAGTTCCATCTATCAGTTGCGACCGCCAAAAATCTAAAAGGAGGTCGAATGCGTGCAAGAAATCGACGCCTTGTATGGCAAATGGAACCGCGGCGATCGTAAAAATCCAGCGGAATTCACGACGCAAACCTAAATCGAGAGTCAAAGAGCGTTGACCGTAGGTTGTTATTATGGATCCGTTTGCTGCCCTTAAGTGCTGGCTTACTGGGCTAGACGTTGTGTGCGCATCTACCGGGACCACACTTACCTCTGCACCGGTGTCTACCAGAAAATGTATGCCGGTAGGCTTATCAGGTATATAGAATAGACGACTCGAACGTTTAGGGCCGACGGCGGTAGTCGTCGTTACTTGTCGGCCCGAAAGTTTCCCGCTCGCGAGGTGCGATATGCGCAAGGCTTTATGCAACTTCGCGCTTCCTCGCCATACTTCCGGTGAATCCAGCATATTGGTGATTTATTACGTCTGTTTGCGCGCCGGTGGGTTGGGGTGCGTGACTGTGGCCTGTGGCTGAGTGTGAGGTTTCCAACCTCCCTGCGCAATTCTGCAACCTCAGCCATAAGGTGTGTAGCTCTGTTATCATTGGTATTACTTCGTGCGTGTGTTTGTCCTGATGATAAAGCGGTGATATGGGCATCCGGATGAGAGTGTATGCACTCGGCGATGCCATCCGCCATCTCTGCCAGCTCAGATATCGGAGTACTTTTCGCTAAAACTAGGATAGCCTGCACGTACTTCGGTAGGCGCTGGACCCAAAGTTCCCGAATTAACGACTCGTCCATACGCGCTGACCCCAGTAGTCGTCGCATCTCCATCAATATGGTAGATGGCTTTTTCCCGACAACTGCCAGATCGCCGAAAAGCTGTTGCAGCCTCAAGCGTTCAGACGGGACCGTGCGGGAATTAACAGATTGTTCGAGGCTACGGTAGCGGTCGCCTTCGGAGGCAGTGAGGACTGCGTCGCGAACCTGCAGTAATATGTCGGTGGGCAGTTTTTGTGTCAAATAAGAGAACATCGCTGCGTCATCTACGATATTCTTGGCGCTAAGCTCCATTTCAAAAACGTAGAACCAATACTCGGGGTCCTGTGGAATGAAACTGGGAACTGTGATGGCCGTAGAGGCCAATAATATGCGCTTAGATTAAATCATGATGAACCGTCCAAGTGACAAAAAACTGATAAAGATAGCAGGTGCGAAACAAAAAACGACACACAAAAATACGTACCCCAAAAATAAATGCCGAAAAAATCGGAAAAACGCTTGACTTACCGGAAAGATACACGAAGGATGAGTGTACGGAGGGATCACCAATTTGTTGTTGACTAGGTTACTACAATAACGTCCCACTAGTGTAGGAGAAAACGCAGGTAACTGGAAAATATATAGCGGTAGCCAAAACGTGTACAGAGCGGTCACGATGCACGCACGAACGGAAGTACGAATTGTCAAGGTCAATGTTTTGATGAGGAAAAACAAGCGGTGTTACACAGCCCCTCTCCAAGAAGTCTGGTCAGCAAAGACTTCTGATCCGGAGTTGCCAGTAGCGTAGGCCATGCGGGTGTCAGGTTACCCCGGGTTGGAACGCAGTTTCTCAGCAACCAGTCACATAGGAGTCAGCCAGGGCGCTCGGTCTGCGTGGGTCGATCTTCGGTGGTTCTAGAGTAGGATGTACGGTGAACCGATCGGGACTAAACCAAGTAGCGTCTCACATGTGAGTGAACGTACTGCCGAGCCGCCTCACACGGAGTGAACAGCTGCTGGCGGGATTTTCCCGTTTGGCGTGGTCTTAGTTCGAACCCAATTTGAGCCGAAACAGGCGCATTGGTAGGCTTGACAACCAGAAACGGAGGCATCGAAAACACAGTCCTTGCTGAGAATTTCCTGCGTCCCGAAGAAGGATGGTAAACGGCCGCGCCAGGAGAATCGGTTGGCATGTCAATCTGGGCTGGTAAGGTCCTTGTGATACATGACAGGCGTATTGGAACAATTGTGCTCGTTGTTGGTGGTTGGAGCTACCGGATGAGTTGGAGGCAAGCGTAGGTGGACCAGGAAGGGTGCGCGATTCGGTGGCATCAGCGGTGGGTGTGTGCGTACCTGAGGGAAGAAAGAACAAGAAAAATCCCCGATGCATGGGTTTAGGGCCACTACCGGGTGATTAGAATGAGGTACGAAATAATGCACGCGTGTATGCCAAAAGATATGAAAGTATTAACTATTTACAACAAAATCAGCTAATCTAACGTGTTGCCGTTTGGCACGTTTGGTTCCCGTAGTGGCCGGCTCTGGGTTAGCTGTGGGTACAGGAGGGGTAATGACTAGTTGTGCCGGGGTTGGCGTTGTGTCATGTGGGATAACTTCCTCGTCCATGAAAGCCGACTTGACTCTGTCAATTGAGACAGGGTCATGCTCGCCGTCACAGTCAATGACGACCGTCTTGGGAGACCGCCGAATTACTCTGAACGGTCCAGTATAAGGAGAGTGGAGAGGCTGCTTTACCATGTCATTCCAGAGAAAAACATATGGACAATTACCCAACTCCTTTGGGACATGCGATAATTTGGCCTGAAGCCGCGGGGGTGATGGGTGAAAACGACCCATGTAATGGCGCAAGTGAGCCACGTAGGTGAAGGGTGATTGTTTGTGCGGGGCGACGTACTCGCCAGGTAGAGCGATGGCGCGACCGTATGTAAATTCGGCTACAGTAGCCTGCAAAGGGGTTTTAAAGGTTGACCTCAAACCTAGGAGGACGACCGGTAGGACTTTGGTCCAGTCAATACCTCCATGCGCCATCAACGCCGCCTTGAGTTGCCCGTGTAACCTTTCGACCATCACATTCGTCGCGGGGTGGTAAGCTGTAGTTCGGTGATGCTGGCAACCCAGAGTAGCTAGCAATTTACTGAAGACACGATTGAAATGGGAACCTCGGTCCTTAGTGACGATACCCGGACAACCGAGCTGTGCCACCCAACGCTCGAAGAGGGCATGCGCATCTGTCTCGTAAGAGCAGTTGTGAAGTGGGATGGTCTCAGGCCACCTGGTGAAACGGTCGATTATCATAAGGATATATATGTGGCCACGTGAAGGGGGCAATGGACCGACTTAGTCTACGTGTATGTGTGAGAAGCGCTCATCCGGTTCGATAAAAGTTCCTAATGGACTCTTGGTGTGTCGATGGATTTTCATGAGCTGGCATTTACGACACGCTTTGGCCCAACTGCGAATATCCTTACTAGCTCTTGGCCAAATAAATCGAGCCGTCATCATTTTAACACTGGCACGAATGTCAGGATGGGAGAGATTGTGTAATCCCTCAAACACGTGACGCCTGAATGCAGATGGAATCAGTGGTCGGGGTGTGGTTTGTGAAACGGGAAACAGGATATCGTTCGAGCCGTCAGGCAAGGGTACAAGTCTAATGTCAGGGGAAGTGGAGTCCCTGAACTGTGTTGTTTCGATGTCAGCAGCGGCCATTTCACTGAGGTCGATGGAGGACGGTAACTCTACTACATTTATTCGAGAGAGTGCATCCGCGACAGGATTTTGGGCACCTGCGATATGCTGTATGTCAGCGACGCTGTGTATTTCAAACGGGACCGCGGCGATCGTAAAAATCAGCGGAATTCCACGACGCAAAACCTAAATCGAGAGTCTCAAAGAGTGTTGACTGTAGGTTGCTATTATGGATCTGTTTGCTGCCCTTAAGTGCTGGCTTACTGGGCTAAATGTTGTGTGCGCTCTACCGGGAGCACACTTACCACTGCACCGGTGTCTACCAGAAAATGTGTGCCGGTAGGCTTATCAGGTATATAGAATAGACGACTCGAACGTTTAGGGCCGAAGGCGGTAGTCGTCGTTACTTGTCAGCCCGAAAGTTTTCCGCTCGCGAGGTGTGATATGCGCAAGGATTCATGCAACTTCGCGCTTCCTCGCCATACTTCCGGTGAATCCAGCATATTGATGATTTATTACAGCTTTTTGCGCACCGGTGGGTTGGGGTGCGTGAATGTGGCCTGTGGCTGAGTGTGAGGTTTCGGACCTTCCTGCGCATTTCTGCAACCTCGGCCATAAGGTATGTAGCTCTGTTATCATTGGTATTACTTCGTGTGTGTGTTCGTTCTGCTGCTACGGCGGTGATATGGGCATCCGGATGAGAGTGTATGCACTCGGCGATGCCATCCGCCATCTCTGCCAGCTCAGATATCGGAGTACTTTTCGCTGAAGCTAGGATAGCCTGCACCTACTTCGGTAGGCGCTGGACCCAGAGTTCCCGAATTAACGACTCGTCCATACGCGCTGACCCCAGTAGTCGTCGCATCTCCATCAATATGGTAGATGGCTTTTTCCCGACAACCTCCAGATCGCAGACTCACGCGTTCGGACGGGACCGTGCGGGAAATCACGGCTTGTTTGAGGCTACGGTAGCGGTCGCCTTCGGGGGCAGTGAGGACTGCGTCGCTAACCTGCAGTAGTATGTCGGTCGGCAGTTATTGTGTCAAATATCGCTGTGTCATCTACGATATTCTTGGCGCTAAGCTCCGTTTCAAAAAAGTAGAACCAATACTCGGGGTCCTGTGGAATGAAACAGGGAACTGTGATGGCCGTGGAGGCCAATAATGTGCGCTTAGATTCAATCATGATGAACCGTCCAAGTGACAAAAAACTGATAAAAATAGCAGGCGCGAAATAAAAAACGAAACACACAAAAATACGTACCCAAAAAATAAACGCCGAAAAAAATCGGAAAAACGCGTGACTTACCGGAAAGATACACTAAGGATGAGTGTACGGAAGGCTCACCAATTTGTAGTAGACCAGATTACTACAATAACGTCCCACTAGAGTAGGAGAAAAACCGCAGGTTGACGGGAAAATATATAGCGGTAGCCAAAGCGTGTACAGAGCGGTCACGATGCACGCACGAACGGAAGTTAAATTGTCAAGGTCAATGTTTTGGTGAGGAAAAACAAGCGGTGTTAAACAGCCCCCCTCCAAGAAGCCTGGTCAGCGAAAACATCTGAACAGGAGTTGCCAGTAGCGTAGGCCATGCGGGTGTCAGGTTACCCCGGGTAGGAACGCAGTCTCTCAGCAACCAGTCACATAGGAGTCAGCCAGGGCGCTCGGTCTGCGTGTGTCGATCTTCGGTGGTTCTAGAGTAGGATGTACGGTGAACCGATCGGGACTAAGCCAAGTAGCGTCTCACATGTGAGTGAACGTACTGCCGAGCCGCCTCGCACGGAGTGAACAGCTGCTGGCGGGATTTTCCCGTTTGGCGTGGTCTTAGTCCGAACCCAATTTGAGCCGAAACAGGCGCATTGGTAGGCTTGACAACAAGAACCGGAGGCATCGAAAACACAGTCCTTGCTGAGAATTTCCTGCGTCCCGAAGAAGGATGGTAAACGGCCGCGCCAGGAGAATCGGTTGGCATGTCAATCTGGGCTGGTAAGGTCCTTGTGATACATGACAGGCGTATTGGAACAATTGTGCTCGTTGTTGGTGGTTGGAGCTACCGGATGAGTAGGAGGCAAGCGTAGGTGGATCAGAAAGGGTGCGCGATTCGGTGGCATCAGCGGTGGGTGGGTGCGCGCCTAAGGGAATAAAGAAAAAGAAAAATCCCTGGTGCATGGGTTTAGGGCCACTACCGAGTGATTAGAATGAGATACGAAATAATGCACGCGTGTATGCCAAAAGATATGAAAGTATTAACTATTTACAACAAAATCAGCGAAAATAACGCGTTGCCGTTTGGCACGTTTGGTTCCCGTAGTGGCCGGCTCTGGGTTAGCTGTGGGTACAGGAGGGGTAATGACCAGTTGTGCCGGGGTTGGCGTTGGGTCATGTGGGATAACTTCCTCGTCTAAGAAAGCGGACTTGACTATGTCAATTGAGACAGGGTCATGCTTGCCGTCACGGTCAATGACGACCGTCTTGGGAGACTGCTGAATTACTCTGAACGGTCCAGTATAAGGAGAGTGGAGAGGCTGCTTCACCATATCATTCCAGAGAAAAACATATGGACAATTACCCAACTCCTTTGGGACATGTGATAATTTGGCCTGAAGCCGCGGGGGTGATGGGTGAAAACGACCCATGTAATGGCGCAAGTGAGCCACGTAGGTTAAGGGTGATTGTTTGTGCGGGGCGACGTACTCGCCAGGTAGAGCGATGGCGCGACCGTATGTCAATTCGGCTACAGTATCCTGCAAAGGGGTTTTAAAGGTTGACCTCAAACCTAGGAGGACGATTAGTAGGACTTCCGTCCAGTCAATACCTCCATGCGCCATCAACGCCGCCTTGAGTTGCCTGTGTAACCTTTCGACCATCACATTCGTCACGGGATGGTAAGCTGTAGTTCGGTGATGCTGGCAACCCAGAGTAGCTAGCAACTTATTGAGGACACGATTGAAATGGGAACCGCGGTCCTTAGTGACAATACCCGGACAACCGAGATCTGCCACCCAACGCTCGAAGAGGGCATGCGCAACTGTCTCGTAAGAGCAGTTGTGAAGTGGGATGGCCTCAGGCCGCCTGGTGAAACGGTCGATTATCGTAAGGATATATATGTGGCCATGTGAAGGGGGCAATGGACCGACTAAGTCTACATGTATGTGTGAGAAGCGCTCATCCGGTTCGACAAAAGTTCCTAATGGACTCTTGGTGTGTCGATGGATTTTCGTGAGCTGGCATTCATGACACGCTTTTGCCCAACTTCGAATATCCTTACTAGCTTTTGGCCAAATAAATCGAGCCGTTTTCATTTTAACACTGGCACGAATGCCAGGGTGGGAGAGATTGTGTAATCCCTCAAAAACGCGCCGCCTGAATGCAGATGGAATCAGTGGTCGGGGTGTGGTTTGTGAAACGTCGCACAGGATATCGCCCGAGCCGTCAGGCAAGGGTAAAAGTCTAATGTCGAGGGAAGTGGAGACCCTGAGCTGTGCTGTTTCAGTGTCAGCAGCTTGCGCTGCGGCGATTTCACCGAGGTCGATAGAGGACGGCAACTCTACTACATTTATTCGAGAGAGTGCATCCGCGACCGGGTTTTGGGCACCTGCGATATGCTGTATGTCAGTCGTGAATTGACTGACAAAATCCAGGTGCCGCGTCTCTCTAGAAGAATATCGCTCTGATGACTTGCTGAGCGAGTGGATGAGGGGCTTATGATCAGTAAACACTGCGAACTGTCTGCCCTCCAGGAAATGGCGAAAATGTTTGATTCCGAGGTAGATAGCCAAAAGCTCTCTATCAAACGTGCTATATCGGGTCTCTGCGGGCTGGAGCCGCTTAGAGAAGAACGATATAGGGAACCATGACCCGTCAACGTATTGTTGAAGCACCGCCCCCACTGCTTCGGCAGATGCGTCCGTAAATAATGACAGCGGGGCGTCGGGCCTATAGTGGTTAAGTAATTTGATGTTTGTTATGTGTGATTTTAACAAAGTGAAAGCCGATTTGGCTTCTTCCGTTAGTAGTAATGTCTTCGCACTACTACGGAGCAAATCACTTAAGGGCTGGGAGATTCGTGCGCACTGTGGGATGAATCTGCGGTAAAAGTTTACCAGTCCCAGAAAACGCCGGAGCTCCTTAAATGTTGTTGGCTCTGGGAAGTTAAGGATGGCGTCCGTGTTTTCATCCAGTGGCCGAATACCCGAAGCTGAGAGTTGATGACCCAGAAAATCGATCTCAGCCTGGCCGAAACTGCACTTAGACGCATTGATCGTTATCCCATGACTGGACAAACGATCAAAAAGTGCCGTTAGGTGGCGATGTGGTCCTCCTTGGATGCGCTAGCAATCAGTACATCGTCGAGATATACGTAAGCGCAATCCAACCTCTGCAAACCTGGTCCATGAATCGCTGGAAGGTTTGAGCGGCATTACATAAACCAAAAGGCATACGGACAAATTCGTAAAGTCCGAACGGTGTGGTAACTGCCGTCTTTGGGATGTCCGCTTCCGCGACCGGTATTTGGTTATACGCTCGAACCAGGTCTACCTTGCTGAAAATGGTACACCCGTGGATATTGGCAGCCAGGTCTTCAATATGCGGGATCGGGTACCTATCGGGTACCGTCGCTTTATTTAACCTGCGGTGATCACCACACGGGCGCCAATCGTTTGGGTTTTACTTGGGTGCCATGTGCAGAAGAGATGACCAAAGGCTACTGGAAGGTCGTATGATGCCCAATGCTAGCATGTGCTGGAATTCTTTGCGCGCTATCTGCAACTTTTCAGGCGTTAATCGCCTCGGTCTTCCGTAAACCGGGGGCCCACTAGTGGTAATATGGTGTTCCACTGGGGTGGAGACTGCAGGTAGTACAGTCGGTGATGCGCGGAATAAGTTAGGATAGTTCGCAAGCAGCGGGGCATATGATGGTTCGATGTCGCCGTAGCTAAATACCGGAGATATCCTTGCGTCTCTGCTCGGGGTACCAAGAACTTTAAGACGGGTAGTTCCATCTATCAGTTGCGAGCGTCGAGAATCTACAAGGAGATCGAATGCGTGCAAGAAGTCAACGCCTAGTATGGCAAATGGGACCGCGGCGATCGTGAAAATCCAGCGGAATTCACGACGCAAACCTAAATCGAGAGTCAAAGAGCGTTGACCGTAGGTTGTTATTATGGATCCGTTTGCTGCCCTTAAGTGCTGGCTTACTGGGCTAGACGTTGTGTGCGCATCTACCGGGACCACACTTACCTCTGCACCGGTGTCTACCAGAAAATGTATGCCGGTAGGCTTATCAGGTATATAGAATAGACGACTCGAACGTTTAGGGCCGACGGCGGTAGTCGTCGTTACTTGTCGGCCCGAAAGTTTCCCGCTCGCGAGGTGCGATATGCGCAAGGCTTTATGCAACTTCGCGCTTCCTCGCCATACTTCCGGTGAATCCAGCATATTGGTGATTTATTACGTCTGTTTGCGCGCCGGTGGGTTGGGGTGCGTGACTGTGGCCTGTGGCTGAGTGTGAGGTTTCCAACCTCCCTGCGCAATTCTGCAACCTCAGCCATAAGGTGTGTAGCTCTGTTATCATTGGTATTACTTCGTGCGTGTGTTTGTCCTGATGATAAAGCGGTGATATGGGCATCCGGATGAGAGTGTATGCACTCGGCGATGCCATCCGCCATCTCTGCCAGCTCAGATATCGGAGTACTTTTCGCTAAAACTAGGATAGCCTGCACGTACTTCGGTAGGCGCTGGACCCAAAGTTCCCGAATTAACGACTCGTCCATACGCGCTGACCCCAGTAGTCGTCGCATCTCCATCAATATGGTAGATGGCTTTTTCCCGACAACTGCCAGATCGCCGAAAAGCTGTTGCAGCCTCAAGCGTTCAGACGGGACCGTGCGGGAATTAACAGATTGTTTGAGGCTACGGTAGCGGTCGCCTTCGGAGGCAGTGAGGACTGCGTCGCGAACCTGCAGTAATATGTCGGTGGGCAGTTTTTGTGTCAAATAAGAGAACATCGCTGCGTCATCTACGATATTCTTGGCGCTAAGCTCCATTTCAAAAACGTAGAACCAATACTCGGGGTCCTGTGGAATGAAACTGGGAACTGTGATGGCCGTAGAGGCCAATAATATGCGCTTAGATTAAATCATGATGAACCGTCCAAGTGACAAAAAACTGATAAAGATAGCAGGTGCGAAACAAAAAACGACACACAAAAATACGTACCCCAAAAATAAATGCCGAAAAAATCGGAAAAACGCTTGACTTACCGGAAAGATACACGAAGAATGAGTGTACGGAGGGATCACCAATTTGTTGTTGACTAGGTTACTACAATAACGTCCCACTAGTGTAGGAGAAAACGCAGGTAACTGGAAAATATATAGCGGTAGCCAAAACGTGTACAGAGCGGTCACGATGCACGCACGAACGGAAGTACGAATTGTCAAGGTCAATGTTTTGATGAGGAAAAACAAGCGGTGGTACACAGCCCCTCTCCAAGAAGTCTGGTCAGCAAAGACTTCTGATCCGGAGTTGCCAGTAGCGTAGGCCATGCGGGTGTCAGGTTACCCCGGGTAGGAAAGCAGTCTCTCAGCAACCAGTCACATAGGAGTCAGCCAGGGCGCTCGGTCTGCGTGGGTCGATCTTCGGTGGTTATAGAGTAGGATGTACGGTGAACCGATCGGGACTAAGCCAAGTAGCGTCTCACATGTGAGTGAACGTACTGCCGAGCCGCCTCACACGGAGTGAACAGCTGCTGGTGGGATTTTCCCGTTTGGCGTGGTCTTAGTCCGGACCCAATTTGAGCCGAAACAAGCGCATTGGTAGGCTTGACAACCAGAACCGGAGGCATCGAAAACACAGTCCTTGCTGAGAATTTCCTGCGTCCCGAAGAAGGATGGTAAACGGCCGCGCCAGGAGAATCGGTTGGCATGTCAATCTGGGCTGGTAAGGTCCTTGTGATACATGACAGGCGTATTGGAACAATTGTGCTCGTTGTTGGTGGTTGGAGCTACCGGATGAGTTGGAGGCAAGCGTAGGTGGACCAGGAAGGGTGCGCGATTCGGTGGCATCAGCGGTGGGTGTGTGCGTACCTGAGGGAAGAAAGAACAAGAAAAATCCCCGATGCATGGGTTTAGGGCCACTACCGGGTGATTAGAATGAGGTACGAAATAATGCACGCGTGTATGCCAAAAGATATGAAAGTATTAACTATTTACAACAAAATCAGCTAATCTAACGTGTTGCCGTTTGGCACGTTTGGTTCCCGTAGTGGCCGGCTCTGGGTTAGCTGTGGGTACAGGAGGGGTAATGACTAGTTGTGCCGGGGTTGGCGTTGTGTCATGTGGGATAACTTCCTCGTCCATGAAAGCCGACTTGACTCTGTCAATTGAGACAGGGTCATGCTCGCCGTCACAGTCAATGACGACCGTCTTGGGAGACCGCCGAATTACTCTGAACGGTCCAGTATAAGGAGAGTGGAGAGGCTGCTTTACCATGTCATTCCAGAGAAAAACATATGGACAATTACCCAACTCCTTTGGGACATGCGATAATTTGGCCTGAAGCCTTGGGGGTGATGGGTGAAAACGACCCATGTAATGGCGCAAGTGAGCCACGTAGGTGAAGGGTGATTGTTTGTGCGGGGCGACGTACTCGCCAGGTAGAGCGATGGCGCGACCGTATGTAAATTCGGCTTCAGTAGTTTGCAAACCTAGGAGGACGATCGGTAGGACTTCGGTCCAGTCAATACCTCCATGCGCCATCAACGCCGTCTTGAGTTGCCCGTGTAACCTTTCGACCATCACATTCGTCGCGGGGTGGTAAGCTGTAGTTCGGTGATGCTGGCAACCCAGAGTAGCTAGCAATTTACTGAAGACACGATTGAAATGGGAACCTCGGTCCTTAGTGACGATACCCGGACAACCGAGCTGTGCCACCCAACGCTCGAAGAGGGCATGCGCATCTGTCTCGTAAGAGCAGTTGTGAAGTGGGATGGTCTCAGGCCACCTGGTGAAACGGTCGATTATCATAAGGATATATATGTGGCCACGTGAAGGGGGCAATGGACCGACTTAGTCTACGTGTATGTGTGAGAAGCGCTCATCCGGTTCGATAAAAGTTCCTAATGGACTCTTGGTGTGTCGATGGATTTTCATGAGCTGGCATTTACGACACGCTTTGGCCCAACTGCGAATATCCTTACTAGCTCTTGGCCAAATAAATCGAGCCGTCATCATTTTAACACTGGCACGAATGTCAGGATGGGAGAGATTGTGTAATCCCTCAAACACGTGACGCCTGAATGCAGATGGAATCAGTGGTCGGGGTGTGGTTTGTGAAACGGGAAACAGGATATCGTTCGAGCCGTCAGGCAAGGGTACAAGTCTAATGTCAGGGGAAGTGGAGTCCCTGAACTGTGTTGTTTCGATGTCAGCAGCGGCCATTTCACTGAGGTCGATGGAGGACGGTAACTCTACTACATTTATTCGAGAGAGTGCATCCGCGACAGGATTTTGGGCACCTGCGATATGCTGTATGTCAGTCGTGAATTGGCTGACAAAATCAAGGTGTCGCGTCTCTCAAGGAGAATATCGCTCGGATGACTTGCTGAGTGAGTGGATGAGGGGCTTATGATCAGTAAACACGGTGAACTGTCTGCCCTCCAGAAAATGGTGAAAGTGTTTAATGCCGAAATAGATAGCTAAGAGTTCTCTACCGAACGTGCTATTTCGGGTCTCTGCCGGCTGGAGCCGCTTAGAGAAGAACGATATAGGGAACCATGACCCGTCAACGTATTGTTGAAGCACCGCCCCTACTGCTTCGGCAGATGCCTCCGTACACAATGACAGCGGGCGTCAGGTCTATAGTGGTAAAGTGATTGAATGTTTATTATGTGCGATTTTAGCAATGTGAAAACCGATTTGGCTTCTTCCGTTAGTAGTAATGTCTTAGCACTACCACGGAGCAAATCGCTAAAGGACTTGGAGATTCGTGCGCACTGTGGGATGAATCGGCGGTAAAAGTTTACCAGTCACAGAAATCGCCGGAGCGCCTTAAAAGTTGTTGGCTCTGGAAAGTTTAGAATGGCGTCAGTGTTTTCATCCAGTGGCCGAATATCTGAAGCTGAGAGTCTATGACCAAGAAAATCGATCTCAGCCTGGCCAAAACTGCACTTAGAGGCATTGATCGTTATTCCATGACTGGACAAACAATCAAAAAGTGCAGTTAGGGGGTGAATATGGTCCTCCTTGGATGCGCTAGCAATCAGTGCATCGTCGAGATATACGTAAGCAGAAACCCCAAGCTCTACAAACCTGGTCCATCAATCGCTGGAAGGTTTGAGCGGCATTACATAAACCAAAAGGCATACGGACAAATTCGTAAAGTCCGAACGGTGTGGTAACTGCCGTCTTTGGGTTGTCTGCTTCCGCGACCGGTATTTGGTTATACGCTCGAACCAGGTCTACCTTGCTGAAAATGGTACACCCGTGGATATTGGCAGCCAGGTCTTCAATATGCGGGATCGGGTACCTATCGGGTACCGTCGCTTTATTTAACCTGCGGTGATCACCACACGGGCGCCAATCGTTTGGGTTTTACTTGGGTGCCATGTGCAGAAGAGATGACCAAAGGCTACTGGAAGGTCGTATGATGCCCAATGCTAGCATGTGCTGGAACTCTTTGCGCGCTATCTGTAACTTTTCAGGCATTAATCGCCTCGGTCTTCCGTAAACCGGGGGCCCACTAGTGGTAATATGGTGTTCCAGTAAGGTGGAGACTGCAGGTAGTACAGTCGGTGATGCGCAAAATAAGTTAGGATAGTTCGCAAGCAGCGGAGCATATGATGGTTCGGTGTCGCCGTAGCTAAATACCGGAGATATAGTTGCAGCTCTGCTCGGAGTACCAAGAACTTTAAAAAGGGTAGTTCCATCTATCAGTTGCGACCGCCAAAAATCTAAAAGGAGGTCGAATGCGTGCAAGAAATCGACGCCTTGTATGGCAAATGGAACCGCGGCGATCGTAAAAATCCAGCGGAATTCACGACGCAAACCTAAATCGAGAGTCAAAGAGCGTTGACCGTAGGTTGTTATTATGGATCCGTTTGCTGCCCTTAAGTGCTGGCTTACTGGGCTAGACGTTGTGTGCGCATCTACCGGGACCACACTTACCTCTGCACCGGTGTCTACCAGAAAATGTATGCCGGTAGGCTTATCAGGTATATAGAATAGACGACTCGAACGTTTAGGGCCGACGGCGGTAGTCGTCGTTACTTGTCGGCCCGAAAGTTTCCCGCTCGCGAGGTGCGATATGCGCAAGGCTTTATGCAACTTCGCGCTTCCTCGCCATACTTCCGGTGAATCCAGCATATTGGTGATTTATTACGTCTGTTTGCGCGCCGGTGGGTTGGGGTGCGTGACTGTGGCCTGTGGCTGAGTGTGAGGTTTCCAACCTCCCTGCGCAATTCTGCAACCTCAGCCATAAGGTGTGTAGCTCTGTTATCATTGGTATTACTTCGTGCGTGTGTTTGTCCTGATGATAAAGCGGTGATATGGGCATCCGGATGAGAGTGTATGCACTCGGCGATGCCATCCGCCATCTCTGCCAGCTCAGATATCGGAGTACTTTTCGCTAAAACTAGGATAGCCTGCACGTACTTCGGTAGGCGCTGGACCCAAAGTTCCCGAATTAACGACTCGTCCATACGCGCTGACCCCAGTAGTCGTCGCATCTCCATCAATATGGTAGATGGCTTTTTCCCGACAACTGCCAGATCGCCGAAAAGCTGTTGCAGCCTCAAGCGTTCAGACGGGACCGTGCGGGAATTAACAGATTGTTCGAGGCTACGGTAGCGGTCGCCTTCGGAGGCAGTGAGGACTGCGTCGCGAACCTGCAGTAATATGTCGGTGGGCAGTTTTTGTGTCAAATAAGAGAACATCGCTGCGTCATCTACGATATTCTTGGCGCTAAGCTCCATTTCAAAAACGTAGAACCAATACTCGGGGTCCTGTGGAATGAAACTGGGAACTGTGATGGCCGTAGAGGCCAATAATATGCGCTTAGATTAAATCATGATGAACCGTCCAAGTGACAAAAAACTGATAAAGATAGCAGGTGCGAAACAAAAAACGACACACAAAAATACGTACCCCAAAAATAAATGCCGAAAAAATCGGAAAAACGCTTGACTTACCGGAAAGATACACGAAGGATGAGTGTACGGAGGGATCACCAATTTGTTGTTTACCAGGTTACTACAATAACCATTCACTAAAGTAGGAGAAAACGCAGGTTGACTGGAAAATATATAGCAGTAGCCAAAACGTGTACAGAGCGGTCACGATGCACGCACGAACGGAAGTACGAATTGTCAAGGTCAATGTTTTGATGAGGAAAAACAAGCGGTGTTACAGAAACATAATATCCAACTTCGACATAGACGATCGCAAGCGAGTAATGTATTCTGACATAAAAGGTAATGACTGGCAAGGCACAACGAGTTCACCGGGAGACACGAGGTAGTGCTACAAACTTAATCTGTGGTTGAGCATTGTATGTTTTCTTTGATGGTAAAACGAATTTGAAGAAGAACAAGTGGTAAATTTTCAGTGCATCTATAAGAATCGGGGTGACCCGGTAAAGCGGCTTTGAGCTGTCGGTGGGGCGCCATCAACCAATCCATTCGCGTTGGGGTGGTAGGCGGTGGTTCGGATGTGCTGACAGCCAAGGTGTAGAGTTAAATCTCGGAACAATGTCGATTGAAACTAAGCACCAGGTTCGGTTGCGATGATAAATGTTTTGCCAAAATAGGCAATTCTGTGTTCGATGAAGACGCGTGCTACAGACTCAGAACGTGGTCTTCGATCGGAACAGCAATCGGTCATCTTGTCAAGCGATCGATCTTCGTTTGAATGAATGAATATCCGTTTGATGATGGCATTAACCGACGAGTTCAAAATGCACATGAGAGAATCGAGTGTTTCAATGCCTATAAGGGGTGTAAGGTGTGATCGGATGTCGAGATATTTTGTTGTTTCGACGTTTGTGCCAACGCACTTGTCTACCGTTTCGTGTTTGAACGGGGCTGGAAGGGACTGGAGTATTGGGATGAACGAGGGAGGTGGTAGGCACATGAGGATTACACGGCGGTTGAGATTGAGGTGTAATTACGCTTGATGAAGTTGATGGCTTAAACTCAACGAAATCTGGTTTTAGACGATCAATATAAACCGTGAGGCGTCGACCATTCATATTCAAAACGACGTATTTGTGTTCAGGCTGAATACTCTGCGTGGTCTATGATAGAATGGTTGAAGTGGTTTACATAGGGACACACGTCGCACAAAAAGAAAATCGCACTTATCGCGATGAAGTGATTTCTGTTGGTGGACATGGCGCTGTCGTGGAGGCATAAAATTCAACTTCGACATAGACGATCGCAAGCGAGTAAAGTAATCTGACATAGAAGGTCATGACTGGCAAGGCACAACGAGTTCACCGGGGAGATACGAGGTAGTGCCTCAAACCAACTCTGCGGCTGAGCATTGCATGTGTTCTTTGATGGTAAAACAAATTTGAAGAAGAACAAGTGGTAAATTCTCAGTGTATCTATTACGATACGACTTGCAAGCTAAAGAGGCTTCGAGCTGCAGGTTGTGCGTCATCAAGCAATCCATTCGAGTTTGGTTGGTAAGCGGTGATTCAGATGAGCTGACAGCCAAGGAGTAGGGTTAAATCTCGGATCACTCTCGATTGAAACTGAGCGCCACGGTCAAATCAATCCAATTTTAATGGTCTAAAAAGCATATAGCTTTACAAAAAACCACAGCATAATATGGCAACAATGAATAATATAACAAGCGAAAATGGCATTGGGTTGCTTACTGAGCAGTTCAAGAATCAATTAAAAATCCGAAGGACAAAAATTGTTTACGATTGATGGGATAACAAATGTAGATGCATGGTGTTAAGATGTATAGTTTTCTTCGATGCGTGTGTTTAGGGTCAAAAAGGCATCAAGGCTTCTCTTGAAAGTTTGCTGATTTGGTGAGTTTACAACATTATCTGGCATATTGTTCCAAGTAAAACAAACTCGCACGGCAAAAAATGTCGTCTGTAGACGTAGTTGCAGTGGCTCGACATCCCTAGGGTGTTGCTTATAAACACACCCAAGTCCTTTTGTTCCATCGTCCACGAGAGGCTGTGTGTTCCAAGAAAATACTGGAACTCCACATATTTCTTAATGTGTAACATGTGACACTTTTGGAAATTGAAAATATGCGAATTTTTAGGGACCAAGCGTGGAGGTAGTCCAGATCTTTCTGGAGAAGTTCGCAGTCTTCCGACTTACTTATCTTCGACCACACTTTTATATCGTCCGCGAACAGTACGATCCTACGTTTGATGAGAGCCGGCATGTCATTGGCATAAAGCGTGAATAGGATTGGTCCGAGGACGGATCCCTGAGGCACTCCACTTGTCACGGCTACCGACTTCGATAGATCACCGTCCACAGAGACTTGAACAAGCCGATCAGTCAGGTAATTTTCTAACCAGGCTAATAGTCTGCCAGTGATACCACAACGTTCTAGCTTCTGCAAGAGAATAGGGTGGTTTACACGGTCAAATGTTTTCGACATATCGAGGTAACATACATGGATGGTACCCCCAGCATCTACTGCTCGAGTCCAGTCGTCAAGGGTAAGGAGAAGGTTAGTAAGGCAGGAGTATCCCCTTCTAAAACCGTGTTGCGCTCCCGAAAATATCTTATTTTCCTCAAGGTATTTGAACAGTTTGTTTGCCGTGATCCTTTCGAGCACCTTGGGTACGGCGGACAACAAGGTAACAGGTCTGTAATTTGCAGGAATCTGAACTCGCCCCGCCTTTGAAAATCGGGGAGGTTATACCAGATATTCATTCAGTCGGTATGACACTTTGCGACAGCGATTCGCAGAATAACTGAGTCAGAGGTCCGCATAGAGATTGCGCACAATGCTTGAGTATAATTGGGGTTATTTTATCATAACCAGGGGATTTTCTGGGATTTAACGATGGTAGTGTTCCCAGCACCTCTTCTTTGGTAATGGTTATTGTGTCTAATGGTACAGGATGCGTTATTTCTGGATCCAGTTGTACATCCACGCTTTCCTTTGGACAAAATACTGTGGTATAATAATTTACCAGAACATCCGCGGTGTCAGCTGCATTTGTGGTCATTCCAGAGGGCGTCCGCAAGGGCGCAACGCCTGGTTTCACTGAACACTGCTTGTTCACAATCTGGGATTCCGTTTCATTTTAGACATTATGTCAGCTTGATACTGTATTTTGTCTTCAGCAATAAGTTTAATGACCTGATTTCTTAGTTTTCGAAAGGTGTCCCATGTGGCATCAGTGGTTGACCGAGGATGGTTTCTCCAAGCCATATTTCGCAGTTTAATCCATTTCCGAGTGCGACTGCGGATTTTAAATTCGAATGCATTTCCACACTGTTTTGGTACGAATGCTGAGTTTGAGTTGATTTTTTCGTTCAAGCTTGGTTAAAATGCCAGACCACTGCTCTCTTACTCCGATGCCTTCAATTTGCCAATCGTTAATCAAACTTAGGGCGTTTGATAATTTAGATAGACATACCTTTCCGATGATTTTAGTTGTATCGTTTGTTCGTTGTCAACAAACACCATAGCGTGTCCTGAAGCACCAAGTCGGAATCCGTCAGTTCTTGGCATTTGAGTCTCTGATCATAATAGAGTGCCACACCTCCTCAAAGTGACGCACGGTCTCGGCGGAGCAGTGACATGCCAGCAATCTCTCACTCACAATCGTGGATTTCCGGGTTCAGCCAAGTTTCGGTAATTGCAATTAGCTGAGGTCGTTTAGTCTCACACCGAGCGACAAGTTCGGCAAATTTGTTAATCAAGCATTGGGCACTGATATAGAGGCATTCAAACACAGTTTTGGTAAGTAAAGATGGATGGTGTCGTGTGATGACATAATCTGAGACAACCGTCATTGTCACGCCGACTCCGGAAGAGTCGGTACTTTTCTGTTTTTTGACAAGTTAAGTAGCATATCGGTCTTTCCAGGTTGAGAGGCGCAAATCGAATCCTTTTTTGACAAAAATAGATTTCTCAATCTGGCTTCAGTCCACAATTGGGAGTCATTTGGGGTGGCTTTGCGTTCGATTGCTGATTTTGTGTCCCAGCTGAAGATTCATTTCTTGGTTCAGGGGATAGGGCTTCATCAATCCGGACAGTATTTAATGCAGAATGGGCTGCATTTATATCAGTCTTTCTTCAATCGCTTAGGATGACACCTTTTGGGATTTTGTGTTTCCAGCATTTCCAGTTGGAACGTACAGTATCAACCATGGTACTCATCAGGAAGTTTATTTTCAGTGGACGAGGCCTATCACCTTTGAAATTTGCTGAGGAAGGCAGTCTGAAATTATCCACGACAACGGCCTTTACGACGAAAATGGTATCAGCCAGAAAACTCCTTTGCCTGTAGTCATGCTCAGTTCGCTCGTTAGCCTCAGGATTGCCTGCCAGATCTGGAACTCCGAGGATGATGAGATTGCGATAAGATGTCTTTCTTTTGTCGTATGTATTGTTCCTCCTTTCGGACCATGGAATATCAGCATGAATACGAATATTTAGTGAATTGTTAGACCCACGTAGGTAAGAATTTAGTAGTACGTTTTCCAGGTGACGCTCATTTTCTAAGTTAACAGTCTGGGTTTATCCTGATGAGGTGAATCACGCCGTCTAGCTAAACGACTCAATGCTAACGGCACTACCGTTCCAAGTTTCATACGTTCACACAGTTCCTTCCATTTTTCTTCATCGTGCCTTTGACGGACTTTGAAGAGAGTGCATTCAGGCTCAGGAACGTCAGTACAAATGACACTCAAAGAGTGTGACTTACGATATCAGATGCGATAATAGATCGTTTATCAAAATAGGCATTCCAGTGTGCGACGAAGACGCGTGCTACAGACTCAGAACGTGGTCTTTGATCGCAACAGCAATCGGCCATCTTGTTAGGATATCGATCGCTGTTAGGATAAATGAATATCCGTTCGATGATGGCATCAACCGACGAGGTCGAAATGCACATGAGAGAATCAACTGTTTGGATGCCTAGAAGGGATGTTAGGTGTGATCGTATGTCGAGATATTTTGTCCTTTCGACGTTTGGGACAACGCACATCTCTACTGGTTCGAGTTTAAACGGGGCTTAAAAGGACTGAAGGATTGGGATGAACGAGGGATGTGGTAGGCACGTGAGGATTACACGGCGGTTGTATTTGAGTGGCAATGACGCTCGATGGAGTTGGGGGCCTAATCTCAACAAAGCTGGTTTTAGACGATCAACAGAAACCTTGACCATTCATTTCCAAAACGAAGTACTTCGGTTCACGCTCAATAACTCTGCGTGTTCTATGATAGGATGGATGATGTGGTTTACAAAGTGAAACACGTCGTACAAAAACAAAATCGCACGTATCGCGATGAGGTGATTTTTGTTGGTGGAAATTAGGCTGTCGAGGAGGCGTAAAATCCAACTTCGACATAAACGATCGCAATCTGACAAAGTAGGCAATGACTGGCAAGGCACAACAAGTTCACCGGGGAGACACAAGGTAGTGCCACAAACAAACTCTGCGGCTGAGCATTGCATATCTTCTTTGATGGTATAACGAAATCCAAGAAGAACAAGTGGCAAATTCATAGTGCATCTATTAGGATCGGGGTGACAAGCGTTGGGTTAATTGATTTGCTGTAAATTGAAGGATCGCCTGTTAGCGCGTTCGGTTGTATCAATCTCACTTTGATGGTTATCCAAACAGGAGAGTTAGATTCGTGTGCCGGTAGACAAAACTTATATGTCAGGTTTTGATAAAGCATCGGCAACCAAGTTCGCCTCTCCTTTTACGTAACGAATGTCAGTAGAGAATGGAGATATGTAATCCAAGTGTCGAATCTCGCGCGGCGTATGAAGATCGAGTTTAGAATGCAGAGCAAAAGTTAGCTGTTTGTGATCCGTAAAAATGATATAGTCACGACCTTCCAATAAGTGAAGAAAATGCCGTGTGGCTAAATACACGCAAGTAATTCATGGCCAAATGTGTTGTAGCGGGTTTGTGCAAGATTAATCTTCTTCGAAAAATGCCAATGGAGGGTCTGTGTTCCTATGGTTTTGTTGTAAAACAGCTCCCACCGCCGAATCGGATGCGTCGGTCGTCAATGATAAAGGATAGGTAAGTTCAGGATCAATGAAAGACAGTTCGGTGGCAGTGCAAAGAACGCGATAAAAGCTTCAAGTGCCTCTGGCGAAAGCTGAAGTGATTTCACATTAGATTTGAGCAAATCAATCATAGGTGTAATGATTTTTGCACAGTTCGATAATGAAATGTTGGTAAAAATTGATCACACGAATAAAACGGCGCAACTGAGTTACCGTTGTTGGAACAGGAAAGTCGGAAACCGCCTGGCATTTTTCAGGATGAGATGTAATACCAGAGCGAGTGAGAAGATGACCGAGAAAATCATGAGTGTCTGAACCAAAAATGCATTTACTAGGGTTGATCTTCATCCCGTAATTTACGAAACGCTCCAAAATAAGACGAATGTGTGTGGCATGCTCCTGTGGAAAGTTGCTGGCAATTAAGACGTCGTCGACGTATGCGTAAGCGAACGGCAAGTCTTGCAGGACATCTTCGATGAAACGTTGGAAATTCTGTGCAGCATTTCTCATACCAAAGCGCATTCGATTGAATTCGTGTAAGCCGAATGGAGTTGTGAACTGCCGTTTCGGTATTCTTACTTGGTTTACATTGATTGGGTAGCAAAGCAAGATCCAAGATCCTTCTCCGATTCGGTCCAGCTCAAAATCGTTTGCCCAAAGTGATATTCGTACTGAAAGGGCTTACCGATTTGCAGTAACTTGCATTTTTGAAAATTGAACGGCAGTTTATTTCTAACTGACCATTCGCGTAGTGCATATAAATCACTTTGCAGTTTTACGCAGTCTGCAGTTGATTTTATTCGCATCCAAAGTTTAACATCATCCGCAAAAAGAACTACCTTGCATGAGAGCGTCTCGGGTAAATCATTGATGTAAACTAAGAAAAGCACTGGTCCGAGAACGGAACCTTGCGGTACACTACTGGAGGTATTAATGGCTCGTGATTGTACCCCGTTAACTCGAACGGTTGCCTTGCGCTCATTGAGGTAGCTTTCGAACCACACGAGTAGCTGCCCGTCAATACCAATCTGTTTCAGCTTCCATAGCAACAGGAAGTGATCAACTCTGTCGAAAGCTTTCGACATATCCAGATAGCACGCGTGCACACTGTCTCCTGCGTCAACCGTTTGGGTCCAATCGTTTAATACCGTCAGAAGTTTGTCAAGCAGGAGCGAGCTTTACGAAACCCATGCTGGGCGACAGATAGTATATTTTGTGATTCCAAGTGATGAACTATATTTTCCGTCACTATGCGCTCCATAACTTTGGATATCACTGGGAGTAGGGTGACAGGACGGTAGTTCGCGGGATCTGAACGGCTACCACCCTTATAAATTGGTGAAATTACCCCTGTCTTCCACTCTGTTGGCACCACTCCTTCGGTTATGGAATGTTGGAACAATTGGCATAGTGGTTCACACAGCTGCTTGTCACAGGATTTTAGTAGTGCTGGTTTTATTCCATCGGCTCCAGGAGATTTCCTAGGGTTCAGTCGACACAAGTGTCTTCGTATAATCGCTGAATTAATCTCAATATCATTCAGTTGTTGAGATACAATCGATGTCAGTAAATTCTCATTCGCCCTAACCGTTATCGGGCTAAAAACATTTTCATAAAATTGAGCGAGAGTATCAGCCGTTTCCTTTGCTGTGACTGTTAATCCATTCTCAGAAATAACAGGAAACAACCCTGGTTTCACACTGGACCGAGCATTGACAATCCGATAGAGAAGTTTAGGTTTTTTCTTCCATTTTCAAAGACAGAGAGCGATGGTAATATTGCTTGTCCTCTTTGACGAGAGCATTCACTTTGTTACGAATTTTAGAAAATTGCTGCCAAGAGGCATCAGTTCTGGTCTTTCGGTGTTCAGTCCAAGCAAAGTTTCGTTTCCCGAGCCATTTTTTAGTGCGACTGCGAAGTTTAAATCGGAAGTCACTTGCCCGTCGTTCATCAACAAATCGCGAATTATGATCTATGTTTGACTGAAGTATTTTCGTGAGCTCACTGCAGTGTGTTTCGGTGTTGTGCTGATCAAGTTCTTGCCAATTTAATAGCCCAAGCGATCCACGTAGACCAGCGTAGTCGATCTTTCTGAATTGTTTGGAGGACGCACAAACCCGTCTAGTACTGCAAACAAACTCAAAGGCCAGCACCAGATGATCACTCCGACCGAGGGGCGCAATGTAGTCAACACCCTCAACTGCTGTTTTCTCTGAAGTAAAGATTAGATCCAAAATTGATGGCAACTATGATCCTCTTCTATGAGTAAAGTCAAACACATGATTATGCAGTGGAATCATGTCGATCACCTCACGAAATTTGTGATCAAATGTGTGTATAGGGTGATCGGACCTGACAAAGAGATGAGGAAGATTGAAGTCCCCGATGAGTAGTAATTGCGAGCTACGCTTCTCTCCGGCGTAATTTAGCGCTTGTAATAACCTGTCATTTTGAGTATCATTCGAGGCTGGAGGAAGATATATGATTCCAAGAATGCAATCGTCATGTGACACATTCGTAAGACTGCAACAGAGGGTATCTTCGAAATCAAGGTTTGGATCGTGAATTTTCATGCACTGAAGCCGTTCGTGACAGTATAAAGCCACACCACCACCTTTTCTTGGGCGATCGTTCCGTATTAGCATCATGTTGGGGATTAAGAGTTCACTATCAGTCATACAGGATTGAAGCCAGGTTTCAGTAACAGCAACGAGGTCTGGCGTGTATCGTTTGCACAGCTCGGTCAGTTCAGTCAATTTGTTGAACAAACTTTGAGCATTGGTATAGATGCATTTAAGTGAGCTTTTAGAATGTAACACCGAGTCAGTATTAGTATTTATTGGTCCGACGATGTTGACGTCGGACCGAGATCGTTTTTTGAAGCAATTTGAAGTAATTTCGCGGGCGAATTTGCATCAGTTTCGGATAATTGCGTAATTGAAGGCTCCAGGTGGACCTCAACAGCGGCTTTTGAGCTGCACAGTCTAACGTTTTCAGGTAGCCTGTTTCTGTTCACTTTTAGCTTGCTTCGAACATCATCCGCCATGATACTTGAAAGAAACGTAACCTTAAGTGGATTTGCCCCTTTCCCGTGATAGTTCGGCGAACGAGGTATTCTGTATGTGTCGACAACTACAGAATTTTGGAAACCGATATTTTCGGCTATAAATGACCATTGTTTACGGTCGTGCTCTTTGTTTTCGAAGCCCGTTGTGGCGCCCGAATTTTCTGGAACGTCAAGCAAAATAATACTCCTTGGTGCTGTTTGATCCCGCCTATTCGGTGCTTTTGACCTTTCCCACCAAGGTACGTCAGCATATATACGGTTGGGAAGGTCACTTTTCGTTCGGAGCAAATACGAATTTAGTAGGACATTTTCAATGTCCTTTTCGTTGGCGAAAGTGATTTTTAAAAGACGTGGTTTATCTTGATTCGGGGATTTCGTATGACGAGTTATTCGACTTACCGACACGGGGTGAATACTATCTAGGCCGATTCGATTACAAACGACGAACCAGTTTTCACGGTCATGCTTTTGCCTTTCTTGAAAGAGCGTCACCTCTGACTCAGGAATATTGGTGCATATAACACTTAAATTTTTTATGCGTTTTATCGCATTTTTCTGCTCCCTGTGATATGGAACCGTTTTGCTTTGAACTTCCTCTTTTGCCTGAGGTTTAGGGCTCAATTCTAACGCCAAACACTTATCACCTTTAGTCACCATCCGGGCGAATGTTAGCTTGCTGGAATGAGACGCGTTCACTTGAAGCTCTTTGGACGTAACCCCTGAGTATGGAATCGATGGTACATTATCGACTTTTTTCAACAGTTCCGTCGATTGATGGAGATCAGATTGCTTTTTGTTATCTTGAGCATCATCTGCTTCGGGTTGAATCGCTGGGGCAATTTTATCCATCAAGAGTGTGTGACGTGCTCCCGTGGAGAGTTGCTGGCAATTAAGACGTCGTCGACGTATGCGTAAGCGAACGGCAAGTCTTGCAGGACATCTTCGATGAAACGTTGGAAATTCTGTGCAGCATTTCTCAGACCAAAGCGCATTCGATTGAATTCGTGTAAGCCGAATGGAGTTGTGACTGCCGATTTCGGTATGTCTTACTCGGCTACAGTGATGTGGTAGCAAGCACCGACAAGATCAGGCTTAGTAAGAATAGTTGTGTGGGAAAGATTCCAATAAAAATCGTGGATATGTGATAAAGGGTATCTGTCTGGCACCGTTCGGTTGTTAAGAGCGCCGTAGTCACCATATGGCCTCCACTCACCTGAGGTCTTCTTGGAAACCACATGTATTGGTGACGACCAGGAGCTGGAGGAAGGGCGAATGAGGCCAAGCTCTAGAATATGCTCAAACTCGTCATTTGCAATTTTGAGTTTGGAAGGACGAAGTAGCCTAGGTCTTTAAGAGACGGGTGGTCCGCTTGTGACGATGTGGTTTTTCACAGAGTTGGTCACTATGTTTGCCTGTCGTGGGGGTTGCATAATGGATGAGAATATATGTAGTATAGAACTAAATGTTGAAGATTCTGGATTGACAGCATTGATACAAAAGGAAATGGCTTCAGTAGTGATGCCTGAAAACTGTAAAGAGGCTGTCGTATCCACTAATCTCCGATGTTTCACTTCGACAATTAGACCAAAGTGAGACTACAGTCGATACCGAGTATGGGGCAATTAACCTCCGCGATGATAAACGCCTAGGGGAATCTGCGTGTTAACCCTAAATTGAGAGTTAGAAAGCGTAGGACAAGTGCGATTTGCCGCCTGAAGCGTGTGGGACGACGGCTTAAGGAACTGGATGCTCTATTTATGACGCTAATTTCAGCACCGGAATGGACTAAGAAACGTAGAACAGTCGATTTGTCTGTATCGTCGAACAAACGACTTGGGTTTGGTGGGCCGGGCATAGTATTCACCATTACTGGCTGACTCTGTTGTAGGCTAGAATCCTTGCATGTCCTGGATGTTGACGTGTTCTCATTGGTAAGTAGACCTTATCCAATTGAACATGCTCTTTGATTGGTTGTGGTGTCCAATTCTCGAACGTGACGAGTTCTGCCTTTGGCGATGATTTCCGTACTATTCCAATTGAATTCGTGTCCTTCACGATCCATGTGTACCGATGTTACTGATTTGTGGTGATGTCGTCGTGTAGCCAGTTTGTGTTCATGTATCCTTGTTTTTAACCTTTTTCCGGTTTGTCCAATATAATATTTTCCACGATCGGAACACGGGATTCTGTACTCTTTCCTCCTTAGCAAACGTGCCCTTGACCTTGACTGGTTAGCTTCTCAGTGCTGAAGCTGGCTTGTGTGCTACACTAATTCGGAGCGGGAGTTTTATTCTTGCGGTAATCTAGATATGTTGTACATAGGGTAGTGTTAACCTTGCTGTTTTCGTGCTGTTCACACGCGATTGTGTTGTCAAAAAACGTGGAGCCCGTGACGACAAAATGAGGTTAATCGATCATAATCGAAATGAAAACTCTGGAACGAACTGGGTTAAGAATCCATCGATATGAACGCTGTAGTCAGATGATTAACGCGTGCTTAATCACTGGTTGAATTTTAACTGCAATGGTGCCTGTCACACTGAATTTATCGCGTCTTGAAGGTATGCTAAAAACACAAACAATTCCAGTAGAAACAAAAGAAAATCTACGCCATAGAATAACATCCGCGCTCATCGCGAACAAAGAGCAGAAAGTTCTGACGCGCAACGACATCACTGCAATGGATAGATTACGAAAAGATTGAAATATTGTCATATTACCGGCAGAAAAAGGACGGGTGACTGTAATTATGAACAACAAAGGATTATATAAGCAAGGCTGAACAACTTCAGCAAGACACCGACCACATATCGGGAGATCAACGAAGACCAATACAAACAGTTGGAAAACAAAATAAATGCTACGTTTAAGAAAGTCATGTTCATGGGACAACTCAATGCAGTCAAACATTTTAGAATGAAACCGAAAGGCTGAAGCTTACCAAACTTCTATGGACTACCGAAAATTAACAAGGAAGGCATTCGCCCAATCGTGTTGCTGCCTGGAGCACCTACCTACAAACTCTGCAAAGAAATGCGAGAAAGTGTATTCTACCTAATTCAGGGATCCGATTATTCTATAGATTACACAACTAAATTTCGACAGAAGATAGTGGACGTGAATTTTGAAGACGAAGAAATCGTGGTTACTTTTGACGTGACAACGCTATTTACATCTATCGACACTAACTTAGCGCTGCAAACCATATCAAAATTGCTGGAGGAACGCGGAACAGCGTACAATGGAAAACGACTAAGCAAAAACAGTATACTACGGATATTATAATCGTGTTTGCAGACGAATTTGAAATTCAGCAATCGTTTGTATAAACAAATGAAAGGATCCCCAATGGGATCGCAAATATCTGGGTTGCTAGCCGAAGCCGTAATGCATATCGTGAACGTATCGCATTACCGCTGATCCAACCCAAAATCTGGATCCGATACGTCGATGATACGTTCGTGATTCTAAAGTAAGAAACTTGGAAAATGCGCACCATCTACTGAATTGGGTCTTCGCTGAAATTCAATTTACGAAGTAGACAGAATTGGAAAAACTGTCAACTATTTCTGTAAGTGAACGTGTGAAGAACAAAAAAGGAAACCTAGAAACTAGTGTATAAAGGAAAGAAACACACGTGGATCAAATGTTAAACTTTAAAAGCAAGCTCCCCGCCACGCACAAGAGTAGCTGTGATTGAACACAGTTCAACCGAGCAAAAACGCAGCACTACCGACGATCTGTGGGAAGAAGAGGAGAAACATCTATTCAAACACTTCGGGAAGAATGGATACCCAAAAGAACTTCACCATTCGCAATATGGACTCGAAAACTCAATCGCGTGTAAACAGCATGATCACAGCAAGGTTAACACTACCCTATATACAACATATCTAGGAGATTACCGCAAGAATACTACTCCCGCTCCGAATTAGTGTAGCACACAAGCCAGCTTCAGCACTGAGAAGCTAACCAGTCAAGTTCAAGTGCACGTATGTTGAGGAGGGAAGAAATAACATCGAGTACAGAATCCCGTGTTCCGATCGTGAGAAATATTATATTGGATAGACCGGAAGAAGGTTAGAACCAAGGATACATGAACACAAACTGGCTACACGACGACATCACCATAAATCAGTAACATCGGTATACATCGATCGTGAAGGACACGAATTCAATTGGAATAGTACGGAAATCATCACCAAAGGCAGAACTCGTCACGTTCGAGAATTGGACACCACAATGAATCAAAGAGCATGTTCAATTGGATGAGTTCTACTTACCAATGAGAACACGTCAACATCCAGGACATGCGAGGATTCTAGCCAACAACAGAGTCAGCCAGTAATGTCGAATACTATGCACGGCCCACCAAACCCAAGTTGTATGTTCTACGATACAGACGAATCGACTGTTCTACGTTTCTTAGTCCATTCTGGTGCATCCAGTTCCTCAAACCGTCGTCCTACACGCTTCAGGCGGCAAATGGCACTTGTGGTAACACTTTTGGCCAACGCTTTCTAATTCTCAATTTAGGACTAATACGCAGATTCTCCTGGGCGTTTATCATCGCGGAGGTTAATTGCCTCACAATCGGTATCGGCTTTTGTCTCACTTCGGTCTAACTGTCAAAGTAAAACATAGGAGATTAGTGGATACGACAACCTCTTTACAGGTCTCAGGCATCATTACTGAAGCCATTTCCTCTGGTATCAAGGCTGTCACTCCAGAATCTTCAACATTTAGTTCTATACTGCATGTATTCCAATACATCATGCGACCCTCACGACAGACAGACAGTAACCAACTCTGTGAAAAACCACATCGTCACAAGCGGACCACCCGTCTCTTTTAGACCTAGGCGACTTAATCCTTCCAAACTCAAAATTGCAAATACCGAGTTCGTGCATATTCTAGAGCTTGGCATCATTCGCCCTTCCTCCAGCTCCTGGTCGTCACCAATACATGTGGTTTCCAAGAAGACCTCAGGTGAGTGGAGGCCATATGGTGACTTAGGCGCTCTTAACAACCGAACGGTGCCAGACAGATACCATTTATCACATATCCACGATTTTTATTGGAATCTTTCCCACACAGCTATTCTTACTAAGCCTGATCTTGTCCGTGCTTGCTACCACATCACTGTAGCCGAGTAAGACATACCGAAATCGGCAGTCACAACTCCATTCGGCTTACACGAATTCAATCGAATGCGCTTTGGTCTGAGAAATGCTGCACAGAATTTCCAACGTTTCATCGAAGATGTCCTGCAAGAATTGCCGTTAGCTTACGCATACGTCGACGACGTCTTGATTGCCGGCAACTCTCCACAGGAGCACGCCACACACATTCGTCTTATTTTGGAGCGTTTCGTAAATTACGGGATGAAGATCAACCCTAGTAAATGCATTTTTGGTGCAGACACTCATGATTTTCTCGGTCATCTTTTCACTCGCTCTGGTATTACATCTCATCCAGAAAAATGACAGGCGGTTTCCGACTTTCCTGTTCCAACAACGGTAACTCAGTTGCGCCGTTTTATTCGTGTGATCAATTTTTACCAACATTTCATTATCAAACTGTGCAAAAATCATTACACCTATGATTGATTTGCTCAAATCTAATGTGAAATCACTTCAGCTTTCGCCAGAGGCACTTGAAGCTTTTATCGCGTTCTCTGCACTGCCACCGAACTGTCTTTCATTGATCCTGAACTTACCTATCCTTTATCATTGACGACCGACGCATCCGATTCGGCGGTGGGAGCTGTTTTACAACAAAACCATAGGAACACAGACCCTCCATTGGCATTTTTCGAAGAAGATTGATCTTGCACAAACCCGCTACAACACATTTGGCCATGAATTACTTGCGTGTATTTAGCCACACGGCATTTTATTCAATTATTGGAAGGTCGTGACTATATCATTTTTACGGATCACAAACAGCTAACTTTTGCTCTGCATTCTAAACTCGATCTTCATACGCCGCGCGAGATTCGACACTTGGATTACATATCTCCATTCTCTACTGACATCCGTTACGTAAAAGGAGAGGCGAACTTGGTTGCCGATGCTTTATCAAAACCTGACATATAAGTTTTGTCTACAGGCACACGAATCTAACTCTCCTGTTTGGATAACCATCAAAGTGAGATTGATACAACCGAACGCGCTAACAGGCGATCCTTCAATTTACAGCAAATCAATTAACCCAACGCTTGTCACCCCGATCCTAATAGATGCACTATGAATTTGCCACTTGTTCTTCTTGGATTTCGTTATACCATCAAAGAAGATATGCAATGCTCAGCCGCAGAGTTTGTTTGTGGCACTACCTTGTGTCTCCCCGGTGAACTTGTTGTGCCTTGCCAGTCATTGCCTACTTTGTCAGATTGCGATCGTTTATGTCGAAGTTGAATCTACGCCTCCTCGACAGCCTAATTTCCACCAACAAAAATCACCTCATCGCGATACGTGCGATTTTGTTTTTGTGCGACGTGTGTCACTTTGTAAACCACATCATCCATCCTATCATAGAACACGCAGAGTTATTGAGCGTGAACCGAAGTACTTCGTTTTGGAAATGAATGGTCAAGGTTTCTGTTGATCGTCTAAAACCAGCTTTGTTGAGATTAGGCCCCCAACTCCATCGAGCGTCATTGCCACTCAAATACAACCGCCGTGTAATCCTCACGTGCCTACCACATCCCTCGTTCATCCCAATCCTTCAGTCCTTTTAAGCCCCGTTTAAACTCGAACCAGTAGAGATGTGCGTTGTCCCAAACGTCGAAAGGACAAAATATCTCGACATACGATCACACCTAACATCCCTTCTAGGCATCCAAACAGTTGATTCTCTCATGTGCATTTCGACCTCGTCGGTTGATGCCATCATCGAACGGATATTCATTTATCCTAACAGCGATCGATATCCTAACAAGATGGCCGATTGCTGTTGCGATCAAAGACCACGTTCTGAGTCTGTAGCACGCGTCTTCGTCGCACACTGGAATGCCTATTTTGATAAACGATCTATTATCGCATCTGATATCGTAAGTCACACTCTTTGAGTGTCATTTGTACTGACGTTCCTGAGCCTGAATGCACTCTCTTCAAAGTCCGTCAAAGGCACGATGAAGAAAAATGGAAGGAACTGTGTGAACGTATGAAACTTGGAACGGTAGTGCCGTTAGCATTGAGTCGTTTAGCTAGACGGCGTGATTCACCTCATCAGGATAAACCCAGACTGTTAACTTAGAAAATGAGCGTCACCTGGAAAACGTACTACTAAATTCTTACCTACGTGGGTCTAACAATTCACTAAATATTCGTATTCATGCTGATATTTCATGGTCCGAAAGGAGGAACAATACATACGACAAAAGAAAGACATCTAATCGCAATCTCATCATCCTCGGAGTTCCAGATCTGGCAGGCAATCCTGAGGCTAACGAGCGAACTGAGCATGACTACAGGCAAAAGAGTTTTCTGGCTGATATTATTTTCGTTGAAAGGTCCGTTGTCGTTTATACTTTCATACTGCCTTCCTCAGCAAATTTCAAAGGAGATGGGCCTCGTCCACTGAAAATAAACTTCCTGATGAGTACCATGGTTGATACTGTACGTTCCAACTGGAAATGCTGGAAACACAAAATCCCAAAAGGTGTCATCCTAAGCGATTAAAGAAAGACTAATATAAATGCGGCTCACTCTGCATAAAATACTGTCCGGATTGATGAAGCCCCGTCAACTGATCCAAGAAATGAATCTTCAGTTGGGACACAAAATCAGCAATCGAACGCAAAGCCACCCCAAATGACTCCCAATTGTGGACTGAAGCCAGATTGAGAAATCTATTTTTGTCAAAAAAGGATTCGATTTGCGCCTCTCAACCTGGAAAGACCGATATGCTACTTAACTTGTCAAAAAACAGAAAAGTACCGACTCTTCCGGAGTCGGCGTGACAATGACGGTTGTCTCAGATTATGTCATCACACGACACCATCCATCTTTACTTACCAAAACTGTGTTTGAATGCCTCTATATCAATGCCCAATGCTTGATTAACAAATTTGCCGAACTTGTCGCTCGGTGTGAGACTAAACGACCTCAGCTAATTGCAATTACCGAAACTTGGCTGAACCCGGAAATCCACGATTGTGAGTTAGAGATTGCTGGCATGTCGCTGCTCCGCCTAGACCGTACGTCACGTGGAGGAGGTGTAGCACTCTATTATGATCAGAGACTCAAGTGCCAAGAACTGTCGGATTCCAACTTGGTACTTTAGGACACGCTATGGTGTTTGTTGACAACGACTACAGGCGAAGATTGCACAATCGGCGTAATTTATCGTCCAACAGCAGCCCCGGAAGTGTATAATACGAATCTACCCGACAAGCTACGCTTGATTGCCTCGAAATATCATACCAGAATCTTGATCATGGGAGACTTTAATCTGTCTAACTTGCTGAAGACTAACAAAATTTCTCAGACCTCCACTGCTGCCATCTTCCAGCAGCTGTTTGACGAAATTCCCTTGTATAATCACATTGAAAGCAATACAAGATACAGAGGGGGAGATATGACTACAGTGCTCGATCTGATCTTGACAACTGAAGAAGACTCCGTCGAAAACATTATATACGATTGTCCGCTAGGTTCGAGCGACCATTTGGTCTTGAATTTTGACTACCTATGTCGAGCAGAGCGAACAAACGATACAACTAAAATCATCGGAAAGGTATGACTATCTAAATTATCAAACGACCTAAGTTTGATTAACGATTGACAAATTGAAGGCATCGGAGTAAGAGAGCAGTGGTCTGGCATTTTAACCAAGCTTGAACGAAAAAATCAACTCAAACTCAGCATTCGTACCAAAACAGTGTGGAAATGCATTCGAATTTAAAATCCGCAGTCGCACTCGGAAATGGATTAAACTGCGAAATATGGCTTGGAGAAACCATCGCCGGTCAACCACCGATGCCACATGGGAGACCTTTCGAAAACTAAGAAATCAGGTCATTAAACTTATTGCTGAAGACAAAATACAGTATCAAGCTGACATAATGTCTAAAATGAAACGGAATCCCAGATTGTGAACAAGCAGTGTTCAGTGAAACCAGGCGTTGCGCCCTTGCGGACGCCCTCTGGAATGACCACAAATGCAGCTGACACCGCGGATGTTCTGGTAAATTATTATACCACAGTATTTTGTCCAAAGGAAAGCGTGGATGTACAACTGGATCCAGAAATAACGCATCCTGTACCATTAGACACAATAACCATTACCAAAGAAGAGGTGCTGGGAACACTACCATCGTTAAATCCCAGAAAATCCCCTGGTTATGATAAAATAACCCCAATTATACTCAAGCATTGTGCGCAATCTCTATGCGGACCTCTGACTCAGTTATTCTGCGAATCGCTGTCGCAAAGTGTCATACCGACTGAATGAATATCTGGTATAACCTCCCCGATTTTCAAAGGCGGGGCGAGTTCAGATTCCTGCAAATTACAGACCTGTTACCTTGTTGTCCGCCGTACCCAAGGTGCTCGAAAGGATCACGGCAAACAAACTGTTCAAATACCTTGAGGAAAATAAGATATTTTCGGGAGCGCAACACGGTTTTAGAAGGGGATACTCCTGCCTTACTAACCTTCTCCTTACCCTTGACGACTGGACTCGAGCAGTAGATGCTGGGGGTACCATCCATGTATGTTACCTCGATATGTCGAAAACATTTGACCGTGTAAACCACCCTATTCTCTTGCAGAAGCTAGAACGTTGTGGTATCACTGGCAGACTATTAGCCTGGTTAGAAAATTACCTGACTGATCGGCTTGTTCAAGTCTCTGTGGACGGTGATCTATCGAAGTCGGTAGCCGTGACAAGTGGAGTGCCTCAGGGATCCGTCCTCGGACCAATCCTATTCACGCTTTATGCCAATGACATGCCGGCTCTCATCAAACGTAGGATCGTACTGTTCGCGGACGATATAAAAGTGTGGTCGAAGATAAGTAAGTCGGAAGACTGCGAACTTCTCCAGAAAGATCTGGACTACCTCCACGCTTGGTCCCTAAAAATTCGCATATTTTCAATTTCCAAAAGTGTCACATGTTACACATTAAGAAATATGTGGAGTTCCAGTATTTTCTTGGAACACACAGCCTCTCGTGGACGATGGAACAAAAGGACTTGGGTGTGTTTATAAGCAACACCCTAGGGATGTCGAGCCACTGCAACTACGTCTACAGACGACATTTTTTGCCGTGCGAGTTTGTTTTACTTGGAACAATATGCCAGATAATGTTGTAAACTCACCAAATCAGCAAACTTTCAAGAGAAGCCTTGATGCCTTTTTGACCCTAAACACACGCATCGAAGAAAACTATACATCTTAACACCATGCATCTACATTTGTTATCCCATCAATCGTAAACAATTTTTGTCCTTCGGATTTTTAATTGATTCTTGAACTGCTCAGTAAGCAACCCAATGCCATTTTCGCTTGTTATATTATTCATTGTTGCCATATTATGCTGTGGTTTTTTGTAAAGCTATATGCTTTTTAGACCATTAAAATTGGATTGATTTGACCGTGGCGCTCAGTTTCAATCGAGAGTGATCCGAGATTTAACCCTACTCCTTGGCTGTCAGCTCATCTGAATCACCGCTTACCAACCAAACTCGAATGGATTGCTTGATGACGCACAACCTGCAGCTCGAAGCCTCTTTAGCTTGCAAGTCGTATCGTAATAGATACACTGAGAATTTACCACTTGTTCTTCTTCAAATTTGTTTTACCATCAAAGAACACATGCAATGCTCAGCCGCAGAGTTGGTTTGAGGCACTACCTCGTATCTCCCCGGTGAACTCGTTGTGCCTTGCCAGTCATGACCTTCTATGTCAGATTACTTTACTCGCTTGCGATCGTCTATGTCGAAGTTGAATTTTATGCCTCCACGACAGCGCCATGTCCACCAACAGAAATCACTTCATCGCGATAAGTGCGATTTTCTTTTTGTGCGACGTGTGTCCCTATGTAAACCACTTCAACCATTCTATCATAGACCACGCAGAGTATTCAGCCTGAACACAAATACGTCGTTTTGAATATGAATGGTCGACGCCTCACGGTTTATATTGATCGTCTAAAACCAGATTTCGTTGAGTTTAAGCCATCAACTTCATCAAGCGTAATTACACCTCAATCTCAACCGCCGTGTAATCCTCATGTGCCTACCACCTCCCTCGTTCATCCCAATACTCCAGTCCCTTCCAGCCCCGTTCAAACACGAAACGGTAGACAAGTGCGTTGGCACAAACGTCGAAACAACAAAATATCTCGACATCCGATCACACCTTACACCCCTTATAGGCATTGAAACACTCGATTCTCTCATGTGCATTTTGAACTCGTCGGTTAATGCCATCATCAAACGGATATTCATTCATTCAAACGAAGATCGATCGCTTGACAAGATGACCGATTGCTGTTCCGATCGAAGACCACGTTCTGAGTCTGTAGCACGCGTCTTCATCGAACACAGAATTGCCTATTTTGGCAAAACATTTATCATCGCAACCGAACCTGGTGCTTAGTTTCAATCGACATTGTTCCGAGATTTAACTCTACACCTTGGCTGTCAGCACATCCGAACCACCGCCTACCACCCCAACGCGAATGGATTGGTTGATGGCGCCCCACCGACAGCTCAAAGCCGCTTTACCGGGTCACCCCGATTCTTATAGATGCACTGAAAATTTACCACTTGTTCTTCTTCAAATTCGTTTTACCATCAAAGAAAACATACAATGCTCAACCACAGATTAAGTTTGTAGCACTACCTCGTGTCTCCCGGTGAACTCGTTGTGCCTTGCCAGTCATTACCTTTTATGTCAGAATACATTACTCGCTTGCGATCGTCTATGTCGAAGTTGGATATTATGTTTCTGTAACACCGCTTGTTTTTCCTCATCAAAACATTGACCTTGACAATTCGTACTTCCGTTCGTGCGTGCATCGTGACCGCTCTGTACACGTTTTGGCTACTGCTATATATTTTCCAGTCAACCTGCGTTTTCTCCTACTTTAGTGAATGGTTATTGTAGTAACCTGGTAAACAACAAATTGGTGATCCCTCCGTACACTCATCCTTCGTGTATCTTTCCGGTAAGTCAAGCGTTTTTCCGATTTTTTCGGCATTTATTTTTGGGGTACGTATTTTTGTGTGTCGTTTTTTGTTTCGCACCTGCTATCTTTATCAGTTTTTTGTCACTTGGACGGTTCATCATGATTTAATCTAAGCGCATATTATTGGCCTCTACGGCCATCACAGTTCCCAGTTTCATTCCACAGGACCCCGAGTATTGGTTCTACGTTTTTGAAATGGAGCTTAGCGCCAAGAATATCGTAGATGACGCAGCGATGTTCTCTTATTTGACACAAAAACTGCCCACCGACATATTACTGCAGGTTCGCGACGCAGTCCTCACTGCCTCCGAAGGCGACCGCTACCGTAGCCTCGAACAATCTGTTAATTCCCGCACGGTCCCGTCTGAACGCTTGAGGCTGCAACAGCTTTTCGGCGATCTGGCAGTTGTCGGGAAAAAGCCATCTACCATATTGATGGAGATGCGACGACTACTGGGGTCAGCGCGTATGGACGAGTCGTTAATTCGGGAACTTTGGGTCCAGCGCCTACCGAAGTACGTGCAGGCTATCCTAGTTTTAGCGAAAAGTACTCCGATATCTGAGCTGGCAGAGATGGCGGATGGCATCGCCGAGTGCATACACTCTCATCCGGATGCCCATATCACCGCTTTATCATCAGGACAAACACACGCACGAAGTAATACCAATGATAACAGAGCTACACACCTTATGGCTGAGGTTGCAGAATTGCGCAGGGAGGTTGGAAACCTCACACTCAGCCACAGGCCACAGTCACGCACCCCAACCCACCGGCGCGCAAACAGACGTAATAAATCACCAATATGCTGGATTCACCGGAAGTATGGCGAGGAAGCGCGAAGTTGCATAAAGCCTTGCGCATATCGCACCTCGCGAGCGGGAAACTTTCGGGCCGACAAGTAACGACGACTACCGCCGTCGGCCCTAAACGTTCGAGTCGTCTATTCTATATACCTGATAAGCCTACCGGCATACATTTTCTGGTAGACACCGGTGCAGAGGTAAGTGTGGTCCCGGTAGATGCGCACACAACGTCTAGCCCAGTAAGCCAGCACTTAAGGGCAGCAAACGGATCCATAATAACAACCTACGGTCAACGCTCTTTGACTCTCGATTTAGGTTTGCGTCGTGAATTCCGCTGGATTTTTACGATCGCCGCGGTTCCATTTGCCATACAAGGCGTCGACTGACATACAGCATATCGCAGGTGCCCAAAATCCTGTCGCGGATGCACTCTCTCGAATAAATGTAGTAGAGTTACCGTCCTCCATCGACCTCAGTGAAATGGCCGCTGCTGACATCGAAACAACACAGTTCAGGGACTCCACTTCCCCTGACATTAGACTTGTACCCTTGCCTGACGGCTCGAACGATATCCTGTTTCCCGTTTCACAAACCACACCCCGACCACTGATTCCATCTGCATTCAGGCGTCACGTGTTTGAGGGATTACACAATCTCTCCCATCCTGACATTCGTGCCAGTGTTAAAATGATGACGGCTCGATTTATTTGGCCAAGAGCTAGTAAGGATATTCGCAGTTGGGCCAAAGCGTGTCGTAAATGCCAGCTCATGAAAATCCATCGACACACCAAGAGTCCATTAGGAACTTTTATCGAACCGGATGAGCGCTTCTCACACATACACGTAGACTAAGTCGGTCCATTGCCCCCTTCACGTGGCCACATATATATCCTTATGATAATCGACCGTTTCACCAGGTGGCCTGAGACCATCCCACTTCACAACTGCTCTTACGAGACAGATGCGCATGCCCTCTTCGAGCGTTGGGTGGCACAGCTCGGTTGTCCGGGTATCGTCACTAAGGACCGAGGTTCCCATTTCAATCGTGTCTTCAGTAAATTGCTAGCTACTCTGGGTTGCCAGCATCACCGAACTACAGCTTACCACCCCGCGACGAATGTGATGGTCGAAAGGTTACACGGGCAACTCAAGACGGCGTTGATGGCGCATGGAGGTATTGACTGGACCGAAGTCCTACCGATCGTCCTCCTAGGTTTGCAAACTACTGAAGCCGAATTTACATACGGTCGCGCCATCGCTCTACCTGGCGAGTACGTCGCCCCGCACAAACAATCACCCTTCACCTACGTGGCTCACTTGCGCCATTACATGGGTCGTTTTCACCCATCACCCCCGCGGCTTCAGGCCAAATTATCGCATGTCCCAAAGGAGTTGGGTAATTGTCCATATGTTTTTCTCTGGAATGACATGGTAAAGCAGCCTCTCCACTCTCCTTATACTGGACCGTTCAGAGTAATTCGGCGGTCTCCCAAGACGGTCGTCATTGACTGTGACGGCGAGCATGACCCTGTCTCAATTGACAGAGTCAAGTCGGCTTTCATGGACGAGGAAGTTATCCCACATGACACAACGCCAACCCCGGCACAACTAGTCATTACCCCTCCTGTACCCACAGCTAACCCAGAGCCGGCCACTACGGGAACCAAACGTGCCAAACGGCAACACGTTAGATTAGCTGATTTTGTTGTAAATAGTTAATACTTTCATATCTTTTGGCATACACGCGTGCATTATTTCGTACCTCATTCTAATCACCCGGTAGTGGCCCTAAACCCATGCATCGGGGATTTTTCTTGTTCTTTCTTCCCTCAGGTACGCACACACCCACCGCTGATGCCACCGAATCGCGCACCCTTCCTGGTCCACCTACGCTTGCCTCCAACTCATCCGGTAGCTCCAACCACCAACAACGAGCACAATTGTTCCAATACGCCTGTCATGTATCACAAGGACCTTACCAGCCCAGATTGACATGCCAACCGATTCTCCTGGCGCGGCCGTTTACCATCCTTCTTCGGGACGCAGGAAATTCTCAGCAAGGACTGTGTTTTCGATGCCTCCGGTTCTGGTTGTCAAGCCTACCAATGCGCTTGTTTCGGCTCAAATTGGGTCCGGACTAAGACCACGCCAAACGGGAAAATCCCACCAGCAGCTGTTCACTCCGTGTGAGGCGGCTCGGCAGTACGTTCACTCACATGTGAGACGCTACTTGGCTTAGTCCCGATCGGTTCACCGTACATCCTACTCTATAACCACCGAAGATCGACCCACGCAGACCGAGCGCCCTGGCTGACTCCTATGTGACTGGTTGCTGAGAGACTGCTTTCCTACCCGGGGTAACCTGACACCCGCATGGCCTACGCTACTGGCAACTCCGGATCAGAAGTCTTTGCTGACCAGACTTCTTGGAGAGGGGCTGTGTACCACCGCTTGTTTTTCCTCATCAAAACATTGACCTTGACAATTCGTACTTCCGTTCGTGCGTGCATCGTGACCGCTCTGTACACGTTTTGGCTACCGCTATATATTTTCCAGTTACCTGCGTTTTCTCCTACACTAGTGGGACGTTATTGTAGTAACCTAGTCAACAACAAATTGGTGATCCCTCCGTACACTCATCCTTCGTGTATCTTTCCGGTAAGTCAAGCGTTTTTCCGATTTTTTCGGCATTTATTTTTGGGGTACGTATTTTTGTGTGTCGTTTTTTGTTTCGCACCTGCTATCTTTATCAGTTTTTTGTCACTTGGACGGTTCATCATGATTTAATCTAAGCGCATATTATTGGCCTCTACGGCCATCACAGTTCCCAGTTTCATTCCACAGGACCCCGAGTATTGGTTCTACGTTTTTGAAATGGAGCTTAGCGCCAAGAATATCGTAGATGACGCAGCGATGTTCTCTTATTTGACACAAAAACTGCCCACCGACATATTACTGCAGGTTCGCGACGCAGTCCTCACTGCCTCCGAAGGCGACCGCTACCGTAGCCTCGAACAATCTGTTAATTCCCGCACGGTCCCGTCTGAACGCTTGAGGCTGCAACAGCTTTTCGGCGATCTGGCAGTTGTCGGGAAAAAGCCATCTACCATATTGATGGAGATGCGACGACTACTGGGGTCAGCGCGTATGGACGAGTCGTTAATTCGGGAACTTTGGGTCCAGCGCCTACCGAAGTACGTGCAGGCTATCCTAGTTTTAGCGAAAAGTACTCCGATATCTGAGCTGGCAGAGATGGCGGATGGCATCGCCGAGTGCATACACTCTCATCCGGATGCCCATATCACCGCTTTATCATCAGGACAAACACACGCACGAAGTAATACCAATGATAACAGAGCTACACACCTTATGGCTGAGGTTGCAGAATTGCGCAGGGAGGTTGGAAACCTCACACTCAGCCACAGGCCACAGTCACGCACCCCAACCCACCGGCGCGCAAACAGACGTAATAAATCACCAATATGCTGGATTCACCGGAAGTATGGCGAGGAAGCGCGAAGTTGCATAAAGCCTTGCGCATATCGCACCTCGCGAGCGGGAAACTTTCGGGCCGACAAGTAACGACGACTACCGCCGTCGGCCCTAAACGTTCGAGTCGTCTATTCTATATACCTGATAAGCCTACCGGCATACATTTTCTGGTAGACACCGGTGCAGAGGTAAGTGTGGTCCCGGTAGATGCGCACACAACGTCTAGCCCAGTAAGCCAGCACTTAAGGGCAGCAAACGGATCCATAATAACAACCTACGGTCAACGCTCTTTGACTCTCGATTTAGGTTTGCGTCGTGAATTCCGCTGGATTTTTACGATCGCCGCGGTTCCATTTGCCATACAAGGCGTCGATTTCTTGCACGCATTCGACCTCCTTTTAGATTTTTGGCGGTCGCAACTGATAGATGGAACTACCCTTTTTAAAGTTCTTGGTACTCCGAGCAGAGCTGCAACTATATCTCCGGTATTTAGCTACGGCGACACCGAACCATCATATGCTCCGCTGCTTGCGAACTATCCTAACTTATTTTGCGCATCACCGACTGTACTACCTGCAGTCTCCACCTTACTGGAACACCATATTACCACTAGTGGGCCCCCGGTTTACGGAAGACCGAGGCGATTAATGCCTGAAAAGTTACAGATAGCGCGCAAAGAGTTCCAGCACATGCTAGCATTGGGCATCATACGACCTTCCAGTAGCCTTTGGTCATCTCTTCTGCACATGGCACCCAAGTAAAACCCAAACGATTGGCGCCCGTGTGGTGATCACCGCAGGTTAAATAAAGCGACGGTACCCGATAGGTACCCGATCCCGCATATTGAAGACCTGGCTGCCAATATCCACGGGTGTACCATTTTCAGCAAGGTAGACCTGGTTCGAGCGTATAACCAAATACCGGTCGCGGAAGCAGACAACCCAAAGACGGCAGTTACCACACCGTTCGGACTTTACGAATTTGTCCGTATGCCTTTTGGTTTATGTAATGCCGCTCAAACCTTCCAGCGATTGATGGACCAGGTTTGTAGAGCTTGGGGTTTCTGCTTACGTATATCTCGACGATGCACTGATTGCTAGCGCATCCAAGGAGGACCATATTCACCCCCTAACTGCACTTTTTGATTGTTTGTCCAGTCATGGAATAACGATCAATGCCTCTAAGTGCAGTTTTGGCCAGGCTGAGATCGATTTTCTTGGTCATAGACTCTCAGCTTCAGATATTCGGCCACTAGATGAAAACACTGACGCCATTCTAAACTTTCCAGAGCCAACAACTTTTAAGGCGCTCCGGCGATTTCTGTGACTGGTAAACTTTTACCGCCGATTCATCCCACAGTGCGCACGAATCTCCAAGTCCTTTAGCGATTTGCTCCGTGGTAGTGCTAAGACATTACTACTAACGGAAGAAGCCAAATCGGTTTTCACATTGCTAAAATCGCACATAATAAACATTCAATCACTTTACCACTATAGACCTGACGCCCGCTGTCATTGTGTACGGAGGCATCTGCCGAAGCAGTAGGGGCGGTGCTTCAACAATACGTTGACGGGTCATGGTTCCCTATATCGTTCTTCTCTAAGCGGCTCCAGCCGGCAGAGACCCGAAATAGCACGTTCGGTAGAGAACTCTTAGCTATCTATTTCGGCATTAAACACTTTCACCATTTTCTGGAGGGCAGACAGTTCACCGTGTTTACTGATCATAAGCCCCTCATCCACTCACTCAGCAAGTCATCCGAGCGATATTCTCCTTGAGAGACGCGACACCTTGATTTTGTCAGCCAATTCACGACTGACATACAGCATATCGCAGGTGCCCAAAATCCTGTCGCGGATGCACTCTCTCGAATAAATGTAGTAGAGTTACCGTCCTCCATCGACCTCAGCGAAATCGCCGCAGCGCAAGCGGCTGACACCGAAACAGCACAGCTCAGGGACTCCACTTCCCTTAACATTAGACTTTTACCCTTGCCTGACGGCTTGTACAATATCCTGTGCGACGTTTCACAAACCACACCCCGACCACTAATTTCATCTGCATTCAGGCGGCGCGTGTTTGAGGGATTACACAATCTCTTCCATCCTGGCATTCGTGCCAGTGTTAAAATGATAACAGATCGATTTATTTGGCCAAAAGCTAGTAGGGATATTCGCAGTTGGGCCAAAGCGTGTCGTAAATGCCAGCTCATGAAAATCCATCGACACACCAAGAGTCCATTAGGAACTTTTATCGAACCGGATGAGCGCTTCTCACACATACACGTAGACTAAGTCGGTCCATTGCCCCCTTCACGTGGCCACATATATATCCTTATGATAATCGACCGTTTCACCAGGTGGCCTGAGACCATCCCACTTCACAACTGCTCTTACGAGACAGATGCGCATGCCCTCTTCGAGCGTTGGGTGGCACAGCTCGGTTGTCCGGGTATCGTCACTAAGGACCGAGGTTCCCATTTCAATCGTGTCTTCAGTAAATTGCTAGCTACTCTGGGTTGCCAGCATCACCGAACTACAGCTTACCACCCCGCGACGAATGTGATGGTCGAAAGGTTACACGGGCAACTCAAGGCGGCGTTGATGGCGCATGGAGGTATTGACTGGACCAAAGTCCTACCGGTCGTCCTCCTAGGTTTGAGGTCAACCTTTAAAACCCCTTTGCAGGCTACTGTAGCCGAATTTACATACGGTCGCGCCATCGCTCTACCTGGCGAGTACGTCGCCCCGCACAAACAATCACCCTTCACCTACGTGGCTCACTTGCGCCATTACATGGGTCGTTTTCACCCATCACCCCCGCGGCTTCAGGCCAAATTATCGCATGTCCCAAAGGAGTTGGGTAATTGTCCATATGTTTTTCTCTGGAATGACATGGTAAAGCAGCCTCTCCACTCTCCTTATACTGGACCGTTCAGAGTAATTCGGCGGTCTCCCAAGACGGTCGTTATTGACTGTGACGGCGAGCATGACCCTGTCTCAATTGACAGAGTCAAGTCGGCTTTCATGGACGAGGAAGTTATCCCCATGAACCACCAAGCCCCAAACCCCGGCACAACGGTTCATTACCCCTCATGTCAACAGCTAACCCAGAGCCGGCCACTACGGGAAA
>JACCGJ010023528.1:0-43248 GCA_013407085.1 Atriophallophorus winterbourni
ATTGGAATATGTTTGGGACCGATCGTGTATTCATAATGCAAAGGAATTTGTGTGCAAAAACTACTCTAACCGATTGGTTGATGTGCCCTCTCGGGTTTCTATAGGAGGCAAAAGTGCAAATAACGCACGCCTTTCAGAAGAGCCCCAGTTAGATTTAAGCCAAAATAATATGCAAATTGCAAAGGAATTTGTGTGCAATCGGTTAGAGTAGTTTTTGCACACAAATTCCTTTGCATTATGAATACACGATCGGTCCCAAACATATTCCAATCAATATGCAAATTGGTTTCAAACTAAATGCACCCGCATATCGATTATGCGGCGTGCGTTATTTGCACTTTTGCCTCCTATAGAAACCCGAGAGGGCACATCAACCAATCAGGTGATGCGTGTGTGTTCGAAGTGATTTACTCTACAAACCCGTGAAGTTAAGGGTAGACATTACGTGCGTCGTATGTATTTCTGTCAGCCAATAAGAATTGACCGTCGTACCAGTAAAATTTGAGTGTTATCTGGCGTGAAGGTTTTCCTCGTTTCATGAATAAATGAAATTTTCCGTTTTTTATTAAAAACACGTTCTGATTGGTCAGCTAATATATACTTCGTGCCCGTGGAAAGTGATTGTAACGGACGCCGTAACGGACGCCCTTCTGAAAAGACCTAAATTGCCTTCAGCTTTCCTTGCAGCATGTCGACATTGCATATAGTTTTAAAAATCATACCGAAAAATTTCTCCTGAATCTATTTGAACCAGATTGCTTGTATTTCAACAGATCGACTTATATAATATTCTTGGTTTAACTTGCTGTTCAATGATAACAAGCTGAATTTTGTGCTATTCAGTGTCACTTTTATCTTGGGACCAGTTATATATCTTGTCGAGTTTCCGTTGTAAGTTGTGCATGTCAGTAGTGCAGTTTATAATGCGCCAAAGCTTCACCACATCTGTGAAATTAAGCACAACAATAGTACTATATTTGGAAGGTTATTTATATATTTTAGAAACAAGATCGCTCACAGGATCAATCCTTGTGGAAAATTCGTGTACACGAATAAAGTCATTCTCTTCTTCTTCTTCTTCTTCTTCAGACCACAGTTTGAAAGCTCAGTTATGACTCGCAAGTACAACTTACGGGAAATTACACATTCCTCATTTCATGCGTGGATTTTACTATATAATCCGTAGGTAATGCGTTTTGAAATGAGCATTTCGTGATTGACATGATCGAATACTTTTGAGAAATCAACAAACATCAAGTCCACGGAGTGGCTAGCATACGGAAGTTCAAACCGGGCTTCTTTTGTTAACAGCAAGTTTGTCATGTAATATCGTTTGTTACATGATGTGCTTCAGCAATTATTTTATTTATCTCAAAGTGATTCTGCAAACATCAGCCACGATAATCTCTATTACTTATTAGAGCCATCGATTAATAATTTAAATGATTTTTTCTTTTGGTGACATTTTTAGATCGGACATCGTTTTTCAGATTTTAGGAACGAAACTGGTATTGTCAGAGAACTTTCGCACAATTTTTAGATGAAGTCAGTTAGTCAGTAGGAGTGGACAGTGGTGTTCCCATGTTAACATTTCGGAGTTTCTTGACGTGCTTGTGTAAGGTTTTGGGATTCATAACAAATTTGTGGAACTAAACTGATTTGGTATTGTTTTCTGCGGTTTCTGGAATATGCTACCAAATTCAGGAATTTATGAATACAAATGTTTATCATGATTTTGGATAGTCTTGTCATGCAGCGTCAATCATTTTCAAAGGTTTTAAAATTTCATACTTCACACACACAACAAAAATAAGTGTTGAGCGTATTTTATTATTCAACCTTTTCATATTAATCACTCACTTACTTCCTAAATTAAAAAAAGTTTGTTTTCTAATTTGATCTCAGTAGATATAATTATCTCCAAATTCTCAATATATATATATATATATATATATATATATATATATGTCGTGCCGAAATCGCGGAATTGCCGATTCTGCGGATTCGGCAATCAGTTTGCCGATTCCGCGGAATGGGCATTTCGTTGCTGATTCCGCGGAATAGGCAACAATTTGCTGAAAACGTGGAACTCATTTCTACCACTGCTGATTCCGTAGATTCAGCAGCCGATTCCGTGGATTCGGCAGCTGATTCTGCGGAATCGGCAAGCTATGTTTTTACTGTCTTTCGGCCGTTTTGTCCGTTATAAATTAGCGAGATTTTTATTTTTCGCTGATGAAGATGATGGTCAAAATGGAACAAACAATGTCGGGCGAATTCACTATAGGTTCATTAACCAGATAAATCGGTACAGACATAAATAAATAGTGGCACAATCATGAATTCTAAAAAAGTCTTTCCTTTTGTCATTATTTGTTCTTACATTTTACGTTCCAAGGATGGCAATGAGAGTGGCACAATGTTCCGCTCTTCCTGCAACTACAGCGCCTGGAATCGCACTTTGCTGTGCAAGAACACTTTGCAAATCCTTGTCCCCCAGTGGCATAATGAAGGGATGCGATCTTGCGAAATGACTGCATAATGTCGCTCGTTTCCGAAAGGCTCATCAGCTGACTATCTGCCTTCTGCAGCTGATTTCTAGAGAAAGCTGCTTCGATCATTTCATGTTTTGTTGCAACTTTGTACATTCCGCTGGCAGTAATGTCGTAAACCATTCCAATAATATTTCTACAGTCTAGTCGTCCACGATCGAATTCGGAAACCGGGAGTAAGACGCAGTCTCCCACGGATAGAGGATGCAGAATGGCGCTGCTCGCTTCAAGCATTTCTTTTCTGCTCTTTTCTTGTCCGCTTGTAGCCTTGTCACTGCAAGCCCTTATCATCTGGATGTGCTTTGAGAAAACATCTGCAATACCTGTAGCTCTTTCTCCTGTTTCATCAACCTGATCTTGTTCCCCGGCAGCAACAGCTTGTTCCTCACAAGCCTGATCTTGTTCCCCGGCATCAACAGCTGGTTCATCAGCAGCTTCAATGCCATGGATCTCCCTGAGAGCCGCCTCCAGTTGTTCCTCTGTTGTTATGTGAGCGAGAACGCCTGCAGGTAAAAACGTTTTCTGCAATCCTAGTGTTGGTTTCTGTCCGAATATAATCTCAAATGGAGACGTGTTTTGCAGGTTTCTGTGTGATGAGCTATTCTTTTGGAACTGCACGAAACGTAGGCCATCTGCCCAATTCGTTGTATTGTTATCGATTGTCCAAGCAATTAGCATCTGCTTTACATCAGCATTAAACCGCTCCACAGATCCCTGGCTTTGTGGGTGCTTCGCGCGCCCATGAACTAGCTGCAGGTTGGGCCACATGGATTTCATTTCTGAGACTACATCCGCCACAAATACTCTACCGTTATCACTCTGAAGAATGCTGGGCGCACCCATGAATGTGAATATATCTATGAGGTGGTACGCCACTTCGGCAGCCCTTTTACTCGTTAATGGTTTCAGTACCAAGAACTTGGTGAAGTGATCCTGGTCATTTAATATCTGTACGAAATTTCCACTTGGTGTTGATTCCATATTGATCAAGTCAACTTGGCCACGGTCACAGTAATTTCGCGACCGAATGGGTTTTACAACAATTCCTTTGTTCGGTAAGGGTTTCTTTCTTTGACATGTCTCGCATGCAGTCAAAAAGAGGGACACCATCTTCATTGGTATGTTTGCGTATTTGTCATCACGAAATCTTTCGGTTTTTTTAACCGCCATGACCAGTCGACACGTGAGCTTCGTAGATTATGCCGAAGAGCTCGTCCCGAACGGCAATGTAGTGAAGTGGATCAGCTTCATTTTTTCGGCTCTGAAAGAAAAAAAGAAACAAGTTTACAGAGCTAATGAAACTGATTTTGCTAAGGATGATGCTGTTGTTGTTTTTGTTGATGATGTTGATGGTGCCAACGACAACATCGATCGATGACAAACATTTGTGTGTGAAAGAGTGCAAGAGAAATAAAGAGGCTTACCTTGACGATTTTCTTGACACCGCCAACTTCGACGACTGCACATTTCTCCCGAAGATAGTAGAATAATTTGGATCGTTCACTGCCACACAAGGTTGCAAGCATTGAGGTGTATTCTTGTCGATTAGGCACTGTGAATTTAGACAGCTTTTTGCAGGCCACTGTTTATTGAAACCGAGCCCGTTGGTTTGCTACATTCACTTCCATGATGCTGTCTCTGCAAGCACTGATGTAAAATGTATAATCACAAGCAATCAACAGCCTCTAAGAGTCTTTTGTGTGAGACACGTTCCCTGTGACCACAATGTTAATATTCCACTTGAAAATCTTTCATGCATTTCGGCAAATTGAAAATGCATTGAAAGCATAATCACAAGCAATCAACAGCCTTTAATAGACTGTTGTGCGACACGTTCCCGGTGACCACAATGTTAATATTCCACTTGAAAATCAATCATGCATTTCGGCAACTTGAAAATGCAGTGAAAATGAACTTCTGATATTAAATCTAAAGTGAATTCACATGAAAATTTCGCTAATTTATAACGGACAAAAAGGCTGAAATACAGTAAAAACATAGCTTGCCGATTCCGCAGAATCAGCTGCCGAATACACGGAATCGGCTGCTGAATCTACGGAATCAGCAGTGGTAGAAATGAGTTCCACATTTTCAGCAAATCGTTGCCTATTCCGCGAAATCAGCAACGAAATGCCCATTCCGCGGAATCGGCAAACTGATTGCCGAATCCGCAGAGATCGGCAATTCCTCCGCGATTTCGGCACGCATATATATATAAGAACCATATTAGCTTGGGCACAAATGTTGGGAGAAGTAATTGTCTATTCACGACAGTTTTTTTGTTAAATTAATTAAATCTCTAACAGATTTTATAATCATCATCAAGTGCAGTGGATGACATTACTGATACTAGGCACCTTCAATCGCAGGCGCACAATAGCTGATCTTAGAGTCTTGTACATAGCAAATTAACAGGATTTCCAACCATACAAACCGCTTTTAAAACAAATATACATCAGCCCTACCTGCACTCGAAATCTGACACTTTGAATACCACATTCTCAATTGAAGTCTTACTGCAACTATATTCACTACGTGAATTCCCGCCTAGTTGCCAGCATTTAATAGAACGGATTAACCTCAGTTTGCTAACAGTAAGATTGTCAGGTAACATAGTTTATTAACAGAAACCAGGCTCGGCTGTGCCGATTAAATTGTTGCTCTCAATATGACAACCAGGCATCAGGGTTCAAGTAAATTTAGATAGCATTGGTATCAAAATGTCGAACGCCAAATTAACGGATTTCTCATCTCGCCTCTATCGTCGATTTCACAAATAAGTATAGTTTCCTTCATTTTGAACAAGAATTCTGTTCAAAAGTTATATTCTACTTCTTGTAAGTTGATACTGACCATTTATGGGACAGGTTATACAAGATATTGTGGTGTATATTTTGTATCCAGGTGATTATTTTCTCTCTATTTGTCAGAACGTTTGTTTCAATAAAGCTAGGGCTAATTTAAGCCCATTAATAATCCACAGGCTTCAGCTGATAGAGTTTGTTATTTTTTTACGCATCGATAATTAATGATTCGAAATTTTGTCGGAAAACGTCTGCAGTTAGCCTAGCTACATAAACATGTATACTCGTATGTGTATAATTGTGAGCCTCCATATATTGCAGATGTAATTGCGTAAAACTGTTTTTTCCGGAAACTTGAGCCGAGATAAAGGTGAAGCGGTCAACAAAACACCGACATCCATGAGTCATTAAACTACAAAACAAAAAGTCATCTAAACACAATCGGTGAAAGGTAAACCGATGAAGAGTTAGCGATATATATATATTAGATATATATATATAGATATATATATATATTTATATATATATATATGCAAATTTGATAGCATGTATCAAAATATCGAACGCCAGTTTTTCACGGATTCTTCGTGTAGCCACCATCGTCGATTTTACAAAGAATCGACTTTTTCTTTTCTTTCGAACAGACTTCTGTTCAAACGTTATATTCTACTTGTTGTCCAGTCATACTAACCATTTGGGGGGCAGGTTGTACAAGATATTGTGATGTATATTTTGTATCCAGGAGATTATTTTCTCTCTATTTGTCAGAACTTTTGTCTCTAGAAAGCTGGGGGTAATTTAAGCCTCTCAATATTCCGCATGTTCCAGCTGATGGAGTTTGTTATTTGTCCACGCATCGATAATTAATGATTCGAATCTTTGTCGGAAAACGTTTGCAAAATGTTTACATTGAAAGTTTATCCCAGTAGGTGATGTAAGTGGTGGTTTTCCCATGTTAACAATAAGGAAGTGGTTAAAATGCATGTACGTGCTTTTTATTTAAAGATAATGTTCTTGATCGAAAAATTTGTAATGTTTTCTCTCATTTTTAATACGGCGTGAGCACCTCATTGACGTAATGGTTAAGATACACCTGTTTTAATTTGACAATTTTCTATGAAATTCTACCAGGCTATTACATGTTAACACATCTATTACCAAGTATTGCTTCTCAGGCACTGCATAATTGTTATTATTTTGGAGATGATTGCAATATAGTTGATGGTAAGGTGTTGGTTTTTTTCAACTGGGTCCATGTACGAAGTGATTTAGTAAGATTTGCCTAGTGGTTTTTCTTAGAACCAATACAAATTGTAAACGTATGTAACCAAATAATCGTTTGATGATAGTTGCCGCTAAACTATTCTGTCGTTTTTTAATAACATATGAATCACTATATAAAACCAAAACTGAGAAGAGCGTGGTTCTGTTATCAGAACCTATGGTAATGTGATATCTGAATCTTCAAATTTAAACCAGTCGACAAAATCTCACATTTGGTGACCTCTGATTTTTTTCATCGGGGATTTGCGACACTTCAGAATATCGTATTATTTCTGGACTACCATTTTATAATTAGCCTTTTCGCCATATAACGTTGACATTTAATTGAAGCTCCGTGTTTTGAAAAAGGTGCACTCCTTTTTTCAAAATCTATTTTCTGTATGCGAATTAGTTCATTTTCAACAAAAAAATCAAAAATATAAAAAATTGTTAACAGGAATTTATTGTTCCAATCGTAATAAGAAGCACAAATTCATGCCTTAAACGAAAACATACAAATGTTTTAGTATAATTCGTTTTGTATTCCAAAGTTTACTTATAGTCAATGTATCTTATATATAATGCCACGTGTTGGATTTGAGGCCGGAATTATCTGGTTCACAAATCATGAATTCCTTAAGAAAAGCTTGGATTATGCAATCTCACAATGCTTTTCATGAAACGCCTGAATTGTTCACTAAACCAAGAAACACCGACTAACATCATGTTGTCTACTTTTATTTTTTTAGAATAATCAGCGAATTTATAGTGAATATTAAACTTGGAACGTTGCACAGTAACTCGTTTATGCGTAATGGCAGATGCTGTCCCGATCCGACTGACACTAGACAGACAGAGATTACCCGATAACGTTAGATTGTGCAATCCCAAAGTTGTTGAAGTCAAATTGCAGCCTTCCATTTGCAAAGGCATCCGAGTCTGACTCAAAGTCGCCAGTGAAAATATCTCAACTTGCATCAAAAAACGACAAATGTCCGACGTCGACAGCGTCGGACCAATAAATACTGTTACTGACTCGTTGTTACATGCTAAAAGCTCAATAAAGTGTCTCTATACGAATGCCCAAAGTTTGTTCAATAAATTGGCTGAAATAACCGAGCTGTGCAAACGATACTCACCAGACCTCATCGCTGTGACTGAAACCTGGTTTCAATCTTGTATGAATGAAAGGGAACTGTCGATCCCAAACATGATACTATTACGGAACGATCGTCCACGAAAAGGTGGTGGTGTGGCTTTATACTTTCACGAACGTCTTCAGTGCATGAAGATTCACGATCCCAACCTCGAATCAGAAGACACCCTCTGGTGTAGCCTTACACAGGAGTCACAGGACGACTGCATCATTGGTATAATATATCGCCCTCCATCTTCGACGGATGCTCAAAACGACAGGGTATTAGAGGCTCTAAAATATGCCGGAGAGATGCGGAGCTCCCAATTACTGGTCATGGGGGACTTCAACCTTCCTCATCTTTTTACCAGATCAGATCATCCTCTACACACAACTGATCATAAATTCCGTGAGCTGATCGACATGATTCCACTGTATAACCATGTGTCCGACTTTACTCACAAAAGAGGATCAGAGTTACCGTCCGTTTTGGATTTAATCCTTACTTCCGAGGCAACAGCAGTTGAAGGTGTTGACTACATTGCCCCTCTCGGTCGAAGTGATCATCTTGTGTTAGGTTTGAATATGTATGCAGCGCTAGACGAGTATGTGAGTCCGCAAAACTATTCAGAAGGATCGACTACGTGAGTTTACGTGACGCGCTTGGGTTAGTAAATTGGCGAGGGCTTGATTATCACAACACGGAAACACATTGCACCACACTTACAAAAAGTCTTCAATCGAGCATATATCAAAATTCGCGATTTGTTAATGAACGACGGGTAAACGACTTTCGCTTTAAACTTCGTAGTCGCACGAAAAAATGGATCGGGCAAAGGAACTCTGCTTGGTTTGAACACAGAAATACCAAGACTGATGTGTCATGGCAAAAATTTTGCGGAATTCGCAACAAAGTAAACACGCTCATCAAAGAAGACAAGCAAAATTATCATCGCTTTCTATCTTTGAAAATGGAAGGAAATCCTAAATTGCTTTATCGGATTGTCAATGCTCGATCGAGCGTGAAACCAGGAGTGTTTCCTGTTCTTACTGACGATGGATTAACAGTCTCTGCAAATGATACAGCTGATGCTCTCGCTCAATTTTATGCTAAAGTATTTAGTCCATTAGCGAGTCAATTGACTGAAGAATTACCGCCATCAACAGTGACGCAACAGCTGACTGAGATCGAGATAAATCCAGTGATTATACAACGACATTTGTGTCGAATGAACCCTAAGAAATCCCCTGGAGCGGATGGAATCACTCCGACTATACTAAAATCATGCGAACATCAGCTGTGTGAACCTTTGTGTGAATTGTTTAAACATTCTCTAATTGAAGGAGTGGTGCCAACAGAGTGGAAAACAGGGGTAATTTCACCTATCTACAAAGGCGGTAGACGTTCAGATCCGGCAAACTACCGTCCTGTCACCCTACTTCCTGTGATATCCAAAGTTCTAGAGCGGATAGTGACAGAAAATATAGTTCATCACCTGGAATCACAAAATTTGCTATCTGCAGCACAGCATGGTTTTCGTAAATCTCGCTCATGCTTGACAAATTTGTTGACGGTTTTAAATGACTGGACCCAAGCGGTTGACGAAGGAGCTAGCATCCACGCTTGTTATCTGGACATGTCTACAGCATTCGATCGAGTTGATCACTTTCAACTATTACAAAAGCTGAAGCAGATGGGTATCACGGACAGCTACTCATATGGCTCGAAAGTTACCTCAGTGGGCGTAAGGCGATCGTTCGAATCAACGGGGTACTATCACAGGCTATTGATGCCTCTAGTGGCGTACCGCAAGGTTCAGTCCTCGGGCCAGTACTCTTGTTGGCTTACATCAACGACTTACCGGAGACGCTCGCATGCAAGGTGATTCTTTTCGCTGATGACATTAAACTTTGGACCCGGATAAAAACCATTGCGGACTGTGTACAGCTGCAACGTGATCTAGATGCTCTACACTAATGGTCGGTACGGAATAATTTGCCATTCAATATCCAAAAATGCAAGGTGTTGCAAATTGGTAAGCCATTCCAGTACCAGTATCACTTTGGGCAGACTTTTTTGAGCTGGACAGAATCGGAAAGGGATCTTGGAGTCCGGGTATGCGGCAGCCTGAAGAACAGCCTGCATTGTGAGATTATCTACAAGCGTGCTTCGAAGCTTCTAGGTATGCTGCGACGGATCTTCAAAACCTTCTCGCCTGGAACTTTGCCCACCATCATGAACGCCTATATAATTTCAACCATGGAACATGCATCACAAGCTTGGACTCCGTGGTTAAAAAAGGATATTATATTGCTTGACAAAATATACCATCGCGCAACCAAACTCGTAAGAGGTTTCCGTAAACTAGCGTACGAGGAACGATTGAAAAACCTGAGGCTCCCCACTCCCCTCCAAAGAAGCCTTCGAAGCGATGTGATACTGACATATAAAATATTAAATACAGCACATCATCCCTTAAAACATTTATTCGAATACCGTGATTCACGTCATACACGCAGTCACTCAGCGACTTTGCAAATTCCCCACTCCCGTATCAGCTGTCGCCGATATTTTTATTGTGTGCGTGTCTGTTTCCTTTGGAATTCCCTCCCCGAAACTCTTGTCATTTCTCCCAGCATCGAAACGTTTATTCGAAATTTGGATACTTATTTGTTGCATAACGATTTGACGACATCCGCGTATTGACTAATGGTAACTATACAACTTGACTATACTTGACATTACATGTTTATTTTATACCTATTTCCTGAATGTATATTTACTATGATATGGTAATTGTGAAGCTATGTGCTTTTTGTGACCATAAATTCTTGAATCTTGAATCTTGTAGACATGACCAAGCCACCGCAGGAGGCGCCGACGCAATAGGGTGAACGTGCTCAATAGACCAGCTTTTGAAAGCACTTCAGAATTAGTCACTCTTTCCATCCACGAGATGTTCAGCTTACTTTGATTGCTGATTGTTAGCCCAAAGTCTACGCATGCCGACGAAAAACAGTCCATTAGCGACTGGAGGTGATCTTGGGAGTGAGCAATAAAGGCTGCATCGTCGGCAAACAGCAGAACACGGATTAGCACATTTTGTGCCTTGGTTTGTGCTCTCAACCGGTTCAGGTTGAAAAGCTAGCCATCACTTCGCGTGCGTAGGTAAATGCCTTCTGTCCTCGTTCTGAAAGCGTGCTTCAGAAGCAGAGCAAAGGAAATGCCGAACAGCGTGGGAGCAAGAACAAACCCTTGTTTGACGCCTCGACGAATTTTAAAGGCTTCTGAGCTCAAACCGTTAAAACGGACCGAGCCCTTCATGCCTGAGTATAATGAAATAACGAGCTTGAACAGTCTTGAGGGTCAGCCTATCAACTCCACCATTTTAAAAAGACCCTCCCTGATGACGTTGTTGAATGCCTTCGTTAAATCAGTAAAAACTGCGTATAATGGCATACGCTGTTCCCGACACTTTTATTGAAGTTGTCTCTGAGAGAAGATCATGTCAACGGTTGATCTTCCCTTGCGGAAGCCACATTGAGATTCGGAGTAAATTCTATCAGCTAAAACTTGCAGCCGGATCTGTAAGACTTTAGCAAACAATTTGCATACAACATTCAGAAGGGAGATTCCTTTGTAATTGTTGCAGTCGCCTCTATCTCCTTTATTCCTAAATAGCGTGATGATCTTTGTGTCTCCCATCTCTTGTGGGACACACTCCTCCTGCCAGCACTGAAGAAGCAAATGGTGAAGAGGTTGTAATAATGCTGCTCTACAGCATTTGATGAGCTCAGGTGGAATTCCATCGTCACCAGGGGCCTTCCCATTCGCTAAGTGGTCGATTGCCTTATTGAGCTCATCAAGAGTAGGAGGGGTATCTAGATATTCAGTGGTCGGCAACCGTTCGACATTTTCAAGTGCATGCGGTAGAACCGTACTGTCCCTAGAGTAGAGGGAGGAGAAGTGCTCTACCCATCTTTCCATCTGTTGAGTTTTGTCGACAATCGGCTTACCAGATAAAGACTTAATGGTAGCCGTTTTAAGTTTGTTTGGGCCAATGGCTCTCTTGATCCCATCATACATACCGTGAAAATTGCCGGTATCCGCAGCTTTTTGGATATTGAGGCTAACTTCAGTCCAATAGTCGTTTGCACAACGCCTTGCAGTCTGTTGGACCTAATTTTAAGCTGCTCTTATAAGTCGTAATTTTTCATCTGTTGGCATAACTTTGAACCTCAAGAATGCTGACCGTTACTCATCCAACACAGCAGTCATATCAGAAGCTTTTGCTTCGAACCAGTCGCTGGTTCGAGCTTTCTTCGGAGCAAAAGTGGCAAGTGCGACTCGGCATATGCAACTTTTTATCGATTCCCAGTTTTATGGAGCCGATTCGAGTGGGGTTGTCTTGCTGAACTCGGCTATGAAGGGATGGGGATGTGAGCACCACAATACATTGGCTGTGAAGGCTTTTGCAAATCGCACAGCTAGGTTAGGTTCGCACATGCGGGTGACGTCTATCCTAGGTTTACCAGATAATTTAGTGCGGTGAAATCTCGTGTTGGGAAGCTTCAGTTTTGCACAGACCAGTGAATGATCAGTTTCACAGTCTGCGCTTTGATATGATCTGGTGAGGAGCACGCTTCCTATATTAGTGCGCCTAACAAGAATAAGGTCGAGCTGATGCCAATGCTTAGAGCGAGGATGTTTCCAAGAAACCTTATGCTGTGGTTTTGTTTGAAAGAAAGTGTTACTGACACAAAGACTGAACTGTGTGCACAATTCTAAAAGGCGTTGTCTATTTTCATTGGTTTTACCTACACCGAACCTCCCGAGAGAGTTTTGCACCAACTCAAGCATTGAAATCACTCTATACCACTACACAGTTTCTTTGTGGCACGTTTTTGAGGTCTGTTGTGAGGTTATGATAAAAAGCGTTTTATCAGCTGGCGTTGCAGAGAGCGTCGGTGCATAAACGTTGACCAACGTAATGGTACTAGTAATGCGCTTCAGATTTAGAGTCCAAATCCGTTTGCTCACATTGCTACTCGGTTCTGCTGTTTTTAGTAGGTCGTTTCTCACGGCAAACCCAACTCCATGCAGTCGAGGCTCATCGGAACCCCTTCCTTTTCAAAAAATGTGTAATCTATTTCTGTTAGTATACCAGTGTCTTATAATCACGTCTCTTGCAGGGCAGCCACGTCGACATTCAGTCTGCTCTGCTGCTCTTTGGAGTGAGCAAAAATGACTGAATCGTCGGCAAACAGCAGGTCAAGGATTAGCACATCCAGGTCTGGTAATCACGTCTCTTGCAGGGCAGCCACGTCGATCTTCAGCCTTTTTAAATCATTGTAAATCACAGCTGATTTTCTTACGCCTCTGATATTCGAGACGTCGTCACGAAATTCAAGAAGCATGGATCGGACGTTCCAGGTTCCCAGTTTCAGAAATGACATTTGTTTTTCAGTAGTTCGTTTCGCTGAAGCGGATAAAAACAGTCTGCTTATCGGTTGATTCCTAATCCCCATGCACCCAATGCGGATAGCAGACTGTGGCGAGACGGCATCATATTGGCTGAGGTATGCCTAGCTTGAGGCGGGCGGTAGCCGTCCAACGAGACCTGGTAGTCTCACCCACCGTCGAAAGCAGCCCCAGGCGCTGAGCTCTACGCCAATCGAGCCGTAGCTTTTAACCGGTATCTGCTGCTTCCTGTTTTAATATCCGCAGAAGCGGAATGGAGTGTCCTCTTCATTGGTGCATTGTGATGTACGCCAGGGCAGTTAAATCTGGAGAACTAGCTGTTGCCCACGCAGCGAGTGCTCCCTCTCCACGGCACCGCCGGAACCAAGGGAACAGCTAGGCTAATACGTTTGGACAACGATGCCGTCCCAATAGTTGGCGAGGCAAAGTTGAATAAAACTTCGGGATGCATAACGGGACTCCGGCTCCGGCTGTTTCCTCTAGGTTGACTCCTGAAGCCTTTTCCATGATTGGATGTAGCCATAGGGCAGTGGAGGTTTGAGATAAGGGTTTTCCTTCCCCCAGGTGACCGCCTTAATGGACTTACGAGCTCCACCTGCCCGAAGCATGCTGGTTTTGAGGCGTCAGTCAGCCGACTCCGCCCTTTCTCCTGTCAGTAGAAGCAGTTTCGCCGGCTCACACAGGACCACGCGTGCAGTCCAGGAGCTAGACTTGGTTGTCAGAGGCAATATGAGACGCGTGCCATCGGAGCATTTTGGAATAGGGAGCTTATCCCTAAAACCGCCCCGGCTTTGGCAACCTTGGAACAAGGTCAAATGATTTGGAGATATTTAGGTAGCAGGCGTGTTTTCTCAAAAGCATTTGATTATTTTCGAAATGTTTCATAGATCGTCAACAATGAGGTGCTCATGTAATTTGGAAATCAGAGGCAACAGAGTAACGGTCATGTAATTGGCTAAATCGGAGCGATTTTCACCGTTATAATTAGAAGAAATTATTCCGCGTTTCCAATCGGTAGAAAACACGCCATTCGCCAATATTTGTTTGAAAAGATATGTGAGTGGTTTGCATAGCAAATTCGCACATTGCTATTGCAAAGCTATTCCTCGGCCACGGAAGACTTTCCGGTTTTTAGATTAAATAATACTTGAAGGACGCGCTTCGAAGTGTCATTGATTTCACTCAGGGCAACTGTGGCTGAAATGGTTTCATTTGAGATGTAATTTGCATGTTTTCTCGTACTGAATTCAGATGAATAAAATGTGGTCAATGCTTCAGCGGTTTCTGATGCAGTTGTTGTTGGTCCAGCTGATGTGTTCATAGACGCAACTCCAGGTTTCACCTTAGCTTGATAGTTAACGATACGATAAAGTATTTTAGATTTGAGCTAAATCATGCTTGATATCTGTTTTTGCAAGTATAACTTGTCTTGTATTACAAATTTGTTTGCTTTGTTCCTCAGTAAACGGAATGTTTCCCAGGTCTCTTATGATCGGTTTTGCCAATGTTTTCGTCAAGCAATGTTGAGTACATTAAAACAATTACGATTTCGGCTCCTTAGTTTAAATTCGAGGTTTTTCTGCAGTTCTTGAGGAAAAATTTGGAGCTCATTTCGGTTGAATTCTTGAGATTAGATATTAGCCATATCCAAAACTCATGTACGTTGCTGGTTTCCAGTTGGCAGTTAATCGTATTTTTAAGAGCATTACTCAACGCCAGGTTACAAGGTTGTCACGGCCGGGGCGGTTTTGGGGATAAGCTCCCAATTCCAAAAATGCTCCAATGGCCTGCGTCTCATATAGCCTCTGACAACCAAGTCCAGCTCCTGGCCTGCACGCGTGGTCCTGTGTGACCCGGCGGAACTGCTTCTACTGACAGGAGAAAGGGCGAAGGCGGCTGACTGGCGCCTCAAAACCAGCATGCTTCGGGCAGGTGGAGCTCGTTAGTCCATGAAGGCGGCCCACCTAGGGGAAGGAAAACCCTTATCTCAAACCTCCACTGCCTTGTGGCTACATCCATTCATGGAAAAGGCTTCAGGAGTCAACCTCGAGGAAAAATCCGGAGCCGGAGTCCCGTTAGGCAGTCCGAAGTTTATTCAACTTCGTCCTGCCAGCTCCTGCGACGGCATCGTTGTCCAAACGTATCAGCCTAGCTGTTCCTTTGGTTCCAGTGGTGCCGTGGAGAGGGAGCACTTGCTGCATGGGCAACAGCTAGTTCTCCATATTGAACTGCCCTGGCGTACATCACAACGCACAAATGGAGAGGACACTCCATTCCGCTTCTACGGAAAATAACACGGGAAGCAGCAGATACCGGTTAAAAGCTATGGCTCGACTGGCGTAGAGCTAAGCGCCTGGGGCTGCTTTCGACGGTGGGAGAGACTTCCAGGTCTCATTGGACGGCTACCGCCCGCCTCAAGCTGGGCAGCCCCCAGTCAATAAGGTGCCGTCTCGCCACGGTCTGCTATCCTCATTGGGTGCATGGGGATTAGGAATCAACCGACAAGCAGACTGTATTTTTCCGCACCAGCGAATCGAAATACCAAACAACAAATGTCAGTTCTGAAACTTGGAACCTGGAACGTCCGGTCCATGCTTCCAGGATTTCATGACGACGTCTCGAATATCAGAGGCGTTAGAAAGTCCGCCGTGATTAACAACGAGCTAAAGAGGCTGAATGTCGACGTGGCTGCCCTACAAGAGACGCGCTTACCAGACACTGGTAAGCTAACAGAAAGTGATTACACATTCTTTTGGAAAGGAAGAGGTTCCGATGAGCCTCGACTGCATGGAGTTGGGTTTGCCGTGCGAAACGACATATTAGAAGCAACAGAACCGAGCAGCAGCGGGAGCGAACGGATTTGGACTCTAAATCTGAGGTACATTACTGGTACCATTACGTTGGTCAATGTTTATGCACCGACGCTCTCTGCGACGCCTGCTGAAAAAGACGCTTTTTATCATAACCTCACAGTCGTCCTGAAAAACGTGCCACAGAAAAACTGTGTAGTGGTATTGGGTGATTTCGATGCCAGAGTTGGTGCAGATTACGAGTCTTGGCAAAACTGTCTCGGAAGGTTCGGTGTAGGTAAAACCAATGAAAACGGGCAACGCCTTTTAGAATTGTGCACACAGTTCAGTCTTTGTGTCAGTAACACATTCTTTCAAACAAAACCACAGCATGAGGTCTCTTGGAAGCATCCTCGCTCTAAGCATTGGCATCAGCTTGATCTTATTCTTGTTAAGCGAACTAATATAGGAAGCGTGCTCCTCACCAGATCATATCAAAGCGCAGACTGCGACACTGATCATTCACTGGTCTGTGCAAAACTGAATCTCCCCCACACGAGATTTCACCGCACCAAATTGTCTGCTAAGCCTAGGATAGACGTCACACGCATGTGCGAACCTAATCTAACTGCGAGATTCGCAAAAGCCTTCACGGACGAGTTCAACAAGACAACCCCACTTGAATCTGCTTCAGAAAACTGGGAATTGATAAAAAGCTGCATATGCCGAGTCGCACTTTCCACTTTCGGTCCGAAGAAAGCTCGAACGAGCGACTGGTTCGAAGCAAACGCTTCTGAGATGACTGCTGTGCTGGATGAGAAACGCTCAGCATTCTTGAGGTTCAAAGGTATGCCAACAGATGAAAACTTACGTCTTCTAAGAGCAGCTAGAAATAAGGTCCAACAGACTGCAAGGCGTTGTGCAAACGACTATTGGACTGAAGTTAGCCTCAATATCCAAAAAGCTGCGGATACCGGCAATTTTCACGGTATGTATGATGGGATCAAGAGAGCCATTGGCCCAAACAAACTTAAAACGGCTCCCATTAAGTCTTTATCTGGTAAGCCGATTGTCGACAAAACTCAACAGATGGAAAGATGGGTAGAGCACTTCTCCTCCCTCTACTCTAGGGACAGTACGGTTCTACCGCATGCACTTGAAAATGTCGAACGGTTGCCGACCACTGAATATCTAGATACCCCTCCTACTCTTGATGAGCTCAATAAGGCAATCGACCGCTTAGCGAATGGGAAGGCCCCTGGTGACGACGGAATTCCACCTGAGCTCATCAAATGCGGTAGAGCAGCATTATTACAGCCTCTTCACCATTTGCTTCTTCAGTGCTGGCAGGAGGGGGTGTCCCACAAGAGATGCGAGACACAAAGATCATCACGCTATTTAAGAATAAGGGTGACAGAGGCGACTGCAACAATTACAGAGGAATCTCCCTTCTGAATGTTGTAGGCAAATTGTTTGCTAAAGTCTTCCATATCCGGCTGCAAGTTTTAGCTGATAGAATTTACTCCGAATATCAATGTGGCTTCCGCAAGGGAAGATCAACCGTTGACATGATCTTCTCCCTGAGACAACTTCAAGAAAAGTGTCGGGAACAGCGTATGCCATTATACGCTGTTTTTATTGATTTAACTCAGGCATTCGACTACGTCAGCAGGGAGGGTTTTTTCAAAATGCTTGATCTGATAGGCTGCCCCCCAAGGCTGCTGAGACTCGTTATTTCGTTCCACGCAGGCATGAAAGGCTCAGTCCATTTTAACGGTTGCAGTTCAGAAGCATTTGAAATTCGCCGAGGAGTCAAACAAGGGTGTGTTCTTGCTCCCACGCTGTTCGGCATTTTCTTTGCTCTGCTTCCTGAAGCACCCCTTTTTAGAACGTAACACAAGGCATACCTACGCAACGCTAATTGCATTGCAAGACTTTTCAAAACTGACACCGTTGAGAGCACAAACCAAAGTCGGGATGTGATAATCCGTTACCTTTATTTTTTTCCTACTATTCAGCCTTTATTTTCACATCCCAAGGATAACCTCAGTCTCTGACATTTACTTTTTTTCATATCTCACTTTACCCCATACTATGGTTTCTACACAATCATCATGAAGCAAGACCAAGTCCTTGGTCAAGGGACTGTATCGCCACCAATCATCACTGGTTCGAAACTGATCCGCTCGAAACCATACAATTCATTTCACATTATCTTGGTTCAACCATTGCGGCATAACCTCTCCGTAGAAACACGGAGATTGTAAGCGGTTGCAGAGAGCCGTGTCCTTTGTCCCAGTTGACTCTCGTGTTTGGGGTAACCGCAAGCTGATGTAAAGAACAAGATTATGGTATCCAGCGCGTTTGCGATTAACTAATGCTTTCAATCACTATACTGCAGTGAACCTTGGCCCCCCACGCAAGACACGAAGGGCTCTGAATGCTTTCCATCTACGAACACATCGTCGTAATCTTGAACATACCGTGGATTGACAGAGTGACTACGCTGAAGTGCTTTCAAAAGCTGGTCTACAGAGCATGTTCACTCTTTTACGTCCAGCGCCGCCCCTGCGTGCTGGTCATGTCTACAGAATGGAAAGTGGTCGTATTCCGAAAGATCTACTCTATGGTGAGTTGCAATTAGGAAGTCGACCATTGGGCAGACCGCACTTGCGGTACAAAGACGTTTGCAAAAGTGATATGAAAGCTCTTGCCATTGACCCTCTACGCTGGGAAGAACTTGCTCTTGACCTCTCATTTTGGAGGCATTGTGTAAAGCGTCGAATGCAAGCCGGGGAGGAGCAAATACAGCTCCTGGCTGCTGAACGCAGATCACGCCGCCTGCGTGCAACTGATGCAATACAACAGAGTTCTGACTATCGTTGCAATCGCTGCGGGAGAGATTGTTCCTCCCGAATCGGACTGTTTAGTCATTCAAAAAGTTGCAAAACATGAAATTCATGCGATGTGATGTACATCAACATCGACCGACGGAGACCAACAACAACAACTCAACGCCATAATATTGATACGCCTAACTGTTTTACGGGCATCATTTGTTTTTACAGATTCAAACAGATAGTCAAACTGGATGGCGACGTGATCACTTAATCCCAGTGGACTTTTGTAAGCAACGTTATCAATGCCGTGTTCATTGCTTGTCAGAACGAGATCCAAGTTTGAAGGTACATCGTTTCCGCGGTATCGGGTATTACATGCAATGTGATTATAAAGTGAATGCGCGTTGGAGGGAGTTTTTTGGGTAAATGATGTTGCTTGGCAGATTCGGTAAATTGAAGTCACTCATAATTAAAAATCCACAAGTGAATCTGGAAATAATCATGCAAGTTCTGTCGAGTGAGTTGTAAGTTTCCTGCGCAGACGGTTGGCGATAAACTACTCCCAAACCACATTCTTCACCGTCAGCTAATCGGACTGAGCAGCAAAGTGTATCCAGTAACATGATGTCGGATCCGTAATCTCACGTCACAGATGGCTTTAGCTATAATACAAAGTTACTTCTCCTCTTCTCATTTCACGGTCATGTCAAATAAGTGACATGCTTGGTAATTCAAGTTCTCTGTTTGTTTGATGAGTTTGTAACCACGTTTCCGTAAAGGCGATTATGTCTGGTGAACATTTCAGAAAACATACACGCAGTTCATCAATTTTGTTGTCCAGACATTGTGTGTTGGTTTATGAGCATTTCGTTGTAGTTATTCTCAACAAGGTTGGAATGTTGGAAAGGAGGCTAGCGGAGTGCAGAATATCTGTTAAGCTGACTCCTCTAGAGTAAACATTTGAAGGTTTTTTTGTTTGCAAGGATGCCTTATCGTTTCGAGGTTGAACTGTTGGAATACACTGATCCATAATGTCCGCTGCATTTGTTTCTGACACGTCAACTACTGATTGACATAACGGTGTTTCATTTGAACTTTGTGTTGCATGTATCTGTCCAATATGAAGTTTCGATGCGCTTTGTCTAATTTCTGGTGGCATTAGTCTGCGGCCAATTTCACAACGAAATTTGACCGTGTTTAACCTATCTTTACGCAAGAACGGTTTTTAGAGTGTCGTAGGACCGATGCCCTTATAATTCGTAGAGTTTGGGATGCGAAACGCGTCCGTCAGAGCTATATCACGCAAGCCGAGTATATCACTGAGGAATCTTTATTGTAGCTGATCGTGTGTGCGCTGCACTGCTTTATTAGTCGCTTCATCAGGTTCTGGGAATCCCAAAAGTATTAAACTTCGATCATCCCTCTGCTTCGTTTAGCCTTGCTGCTTGATTTTTCGGACTTTTTTACCAGGACACTTCAGCAAAGATCCTTGCAGTGGTCTCTGAACGCCCCAGCGCAAGAGAGAAGCGGATAGTAAGATGTTTTCTAGATCCCTTTCAGAGTTGACCGTGATTTTAAGCAGTCTTGACTGGTCAAGATTTGATGAAGTAGGTTTACGATTCGGTCGCTGCTGCTGCAAAACTTTCTCAATTCTTATTTATCCCCTAGTAAGGCGGTACACGTTTCATTGACGCTAGTGCAAATCACGCTCAGTCCATGAAGCGATTGTGCACTGTGTGTCTGTCGCTATCGATGGCTGCCGGACGTTTCAACCGCCTTAGATCGAATACCTATATTGTCCACCTTAGGAGTATTTGCACCGTGACTTTTGGGTTTGAAGCTGAGTGTTTCCCTGAGCCTTCAGCTGAGCAGGTGGCTTTGGCTCCGTAACGTTTTTAGTAACAGAGTAGTATTGGGCAGACAGGCCTTTAAAATTCGCATCAGCTAAACCTTCGCGTTGAATAATCTGGAAAGATGCAGCCGCTGATAAATAGGGTTGTTACCTAGAACTACGATGTTTAAATACAGAATCACAAAATTGATTCTTGGTCAAGCAATGAAGAACAAAATCCTGTCTAGATTGATTCGCATTTTCTAGAAAAGACCCCATTTACTGTATCCAGTTGCAAGTGATTTCTATGTTACTCACTCTATAGAACACTGTTTTCTATTATTCCAATAATTTTCCTCAATAGTTTTTGTCTAGCCCATGAAATCACTTATGCAGCAACAATGTATTAGTTAGAAAACATATTACAATCTTTCGCAAGGCTTACGTTTGTCCTGAAAATGGTATTCGACAGCGAATTTCACTTTAAGTACTAACGGTTATTAAAAATCAAATTACATTTTGTCAATTAGCCGACCGTGGTTAGTAGAAGAATAACACATAAAAATATATTGTAATTCATTCACTTAGATTCAATTTTTAATTAAACTTAATTAATTGCTACATTTATTGAATGAAAATCAGTTGACGCCAAACGCAGAGTAAGAAAAAGCACCACGTCTGAATCGTTTCACTGAAGACCGTTCCTCGTGAAACTACATCCAGCTGGAAGTCAGGAACCCCAATCGCTCGCATAAATGCAGTTTATGCAAAAGTTCTTGTGGCGCTTCATTATCTATAAGAAATGACGACATGAGACAATTTCAAGTTACATTGTGTTTCATAATATTGCAGTTGAATTATTTTACATGAAACTTTGTTGATGATGATAGCTGGTGTGAATGTCTGCCCCGATAGTGCGTTAAATATCCCCAACAGCATCATCATTAATAACTGAGTTTTATACAAAAGCATTCCGAAGATTAACGGCTTACCAGTGATTGCCTGATTCGTTGTTCAAGCTTTTATTTCGCTTCTGGCTAATCAATGAAACGAAAGATCTCATTGGTTTTCGAATTCACTGATCTTATTGGTGCGAACGAATGTGTTGTTAGGACATTCTCGGCAGGAAATGTAAACATTCAATGGTTGTTGATCACAACTTATGTTTGCTAAAACATATTTCGCTAAATCGCTATACCCAAATCAGTTCAATCACGAAAGAATGAACGCAGTACCGAACTAATGCAAGGTAATTCAAGGTTTTTAATGGTCTATAAAGCAACAAGCTTAATAACAACCATAGGATGGTAGAAATTGAAATTTAAGTGTATAAACAATATATAGTTATCGTACTTAAGGAAGACAAATCAAAGTAATTCAAAGTTTTAGTGGTCCCAAAAGCAAATACATTACAGTAACCACAGATTAAAAATAACACAAATGTTTTATCAATAAGGATAGTCAGCGCGTGTATTCAGGTGCGAGGTTGGATTTGGTCAACATGTACTTGTCAAATTCAGCCTTGAACATGTTCAGGCTAGTTGCCCAAATGATATGTGGGGGCAGAGAGTTCCATATAAAACAAACTCGGACAGCAAAGAAAAACCTTCGACAATTTGATCTGGAGTGTGGAATAATTAACTTGTATTTCTGCGATCTGCTACCACGTGCTTCTTGCCGATGAAACAGGTGTTCAAGTGGGTGATCCACTGTATTCAGAATGTTGAACAGCTGGATCAAGTCACCCCTGAGACGACGGTACGAAAAGTCAAAGAGGTATAGAGTTGCAATCCTCTCCTCGTATGGCCTGTTGTATAGCCCGGTCACCAGTTTGTAGCGCGGTGGTATACCCGTTGCAGCAAGTTCATGCCCTTTTGTAACCATGGGGACCATGCTTGAACAGCATACTCCATTGGCGGTCTTATATAGGTGTTAGTTATACGTCGGAGTATCTGCTTTGTTAAACGACCAAAGATCCTTCTGAGCAATGCTAAGCTTTTGCAGGACTATTGTATACAACCGAACACTGCCGTGAAGACTCCAAGTTACTGCTAATCCACACACCCAGGTTGCTGAGATCCCAGAGTGTATGTGAATTCGAATGATTTATTGACGTTTAACATTTTGCATTTTTGGATGTTGAATGGAAGGCAGTTCCGCAAGGACCAATTATGAAGTGCTTCGAGATCTCTTTGGAGAATTTGACAATCTTCTATGGTGCGTATGCTAGTCCAGACTTTGATGTCATCAGCAAATAAAACGATTTTGCTGCGTACGATTTCGGGTATATCGTTCGCGTACACGAGGAAGAGTATTGGCCCAAAGACTGAGCCTTGAGGTACGCCACTTGTAACTTGTTGTGGTCTGGATAGTGCCCCATCAACTCTAACCCTGATTACTCTACCAGTCAAGTAATCCTGTATTCAAACCAATAATCTGCCGCACACCCCGAGCTGCTCAAATTTTTGTTGCAGTATGCTGTGGTTAACACGATCAAAAGCTTTAGACATATTTAAGTAACAAACATGGGATTGTATCGTCCACGGCTCGAATCCAATTATCAAGAGTTATGAGAAGATTGGTGAGACAGGATTGTCTTGTCCTGAATGCGTGCTGTGTGATGGAAAGAATCTTATTTTTTCAAATGTTTGATAAGTTCGTCAGCTAAAAATCGTTCGAGAACTTTAGAGACCACTGGCAGCAACGTGACTGGTCTGTAGTTAGGCACATTGGTCGTTTCCCTCCTTTGTATATCGGAGTGATTAATCCACTTTTCCAGTCAGTAGCAACCTTGCTACAACTCAGTGACAGGTTGAAAAGATCAGAGAGCGGTGATAATAGAGCATGGGCACATTGTTTTAGGATGAAAAGTGTTATTTCATCATCACCCAGTGATTCTTTTGTATTTAACCCGAGTAGCTTTGCACTCTCGGGTTTCACAGCGATTTCGTGTATTGTGTTAATCTGTGATCTTATTGCAGGCATATCTTAACGTTAGTGTAGAACACTCTAGATTAAAATTGAGCTAGTTCATTAGCGGCTTCGAGAGCAGTGGATGTATTTCCAGTCCTAGTAAAGCGGAAACGCCTGGCTTTACCCTGGCCTATCTGTTCACGATCTGGAAGAGCAGCTTCAGGTTTCGTTCAATTTTATCCATCAGATTGATTCGCAAATTTCTGTACCGGGAGACCAACTCTGTAGCACGATGATAAATCCTGTAGAGTAGTTCGATATCCTTCCTTAGCCATGGTGCCCAGGCTTGGATGGAATATTCCATTACAGGACGCATATTCGTATTAATTACCCGGGGTAGTGTTTCGAGCGTAAAAATCCTGAATATTCTATTGAGAAGACTCAAGATACGGCAAGCTTTATTGTACAGCATCCGGCAATGATGTCCAGTCTTAAGGTTAAACGAAACCCAGATACCGAGATCTTTTTCTGCGGTGGTCCAGACGAGATCTTGCGTGACAAGCGGATACGTGTGGTGCAGAGATTTTCCAAGGTGCAGTATTTTACATTTCGCAGAGTTAAATTGTAACTCATTTGACTGGAACCAACGAAATATGGTGCACACATCCCGTTGTAATGCCAGACAGTCATTAACAGACCTGACACGTTTCCATATTTTAATATCATCGACAAACTGTATCATGATACATACAATATCCTTTACTGTAACGTTCATATACACCGAGAATAGAAGAGGTCCAAGCACCGAGCTCTGCGGAGCTCCACTTGTGACGTCTATTCTTCTAGAGAATGTGCTGCCAACGCGAACTTAAACGTGTCAGTCAGATAGTCCCTTATCCAATTCAGCAACATTCCCGTTATTCCATAAGCTTCGAGCATTTTTATTGGAATATCATTGTTGAATATATCAAAAGCTTTGAAAATATCGGTGTAGCAAGCATGTACAGCCTCACCTTCGTCTAATGCCTTAGTCCAATTATCGAACGTTGTAAGAAAGTTAGATAAACATCAACGATTTCTTCAAAAACAGTGTTGGGTTGATGTCAAATTATTTTGTTTTTAAAATGATCTTTTACGCGCGCAGTCACAATGCGTTTCATTAATTTAGAGATTGCGGGAAGTGGCGTTACCGGTCTATAGTTTGCTGTAGTTGAATGGCTACCGACTTTATAAATAGGAGTTATCATCCAGGCTTTCTAATGCGGTGGTATTTTATTTCATGTAGGCTGAGATTGAATACGCGTATGAGAGGAGCAGTCAAAGCAATGCGACATCTGCGAAGTATTGCGGGGTTAATTTGTCTGCGTCAGGGGACTTCTTTTCGTTTAGTTGTCAAAGTTCCTACCCAAAAATGTATTCATTGAAAGCATTTCACTTAATAATTCCAAATGTGGCGAATTTGGTAAATCTTGATATGGATACAATGCTTACGATTGAAAACAAATGAGTACGAAGTTGCTAAATCATCGGCGGTATCTTGGGCAGAGTGAGTCAAAGCATTAAGGGTTTGTACAGAGTATACGCCTGGTTTAATTCCTGATCTCTCATTACTATCTTGTAGAGAAGCTTACGATTCGTTTCCATTCTCTTGATCAAGTTCTATTGGAACTGCATGCGATATTCTCTTACAAGCGTCGTGATTTCATTCTGTAAATTCCAGAATCGCTTTCAAGTTGCTTTCGTACCAAAATTTTTATGAGTTACACAAGACACTCTCTTTAAAACTAACCATTTCCTCGTCTACTCCGGATAACAAACTGGTAGTTTTCGTCAGTCTTCAAATTCAAATAAATTAGAAATGTATTTTAATATGAGCCAGAATCCATGCGATCAATCTCGTAAGTGTGTGCATCCTGGATACTGATATTTAAGGATTGAAATTGTATTTTTCGTAAGACTTCGTCATTTGGCACTACTTACATAATCATTCAGGAGTATGAAACGTGATCATACTGTGCTGAGTGCATTCAACTCAAAAAATCGCGAGGCGTGTAATGGGAAAGCATGTGAATACGGCTTACTTAATAATGCAATAATGACATCGACATTGTATGGTGTGAAAGTTTCTCTCCTTGTGCACAAGACAATTGTGAAATTAGAAGAAGTGCATTCACGAGTCATCAACTAGTGGTGTAACGCATGCTTCCATGTTTGGGCCATAACTTTTCCAAGCTTATATAAACGAAGTGGCACAAATGTTCTAAAGCTAGATGTTACGTTTTGCAGATGATTTTGAAATTTGAACTCGAGTCGAATCTGCAGCGATATAATTTGGGCTTCAATGTAAATTGGACCACTTTCTCAACATAAGTGAGGAAAAAGCTACCATTCAACATCTGAAAATGCAGGATAGTGCAAATTAAAAAAGCTCTTTCATTACCTCGGCCATAATTTTGCACTCGACAAAGTCGGAAAAAGATGTTGGAAGCTGAGTGTTCAACAGCTGAAATAACAGCTTGCAATGTGATGTAGTGTACAAGCATGCGTCCGGTCTTTTGTGTATGTTGGGACGGATTTTACGAATCTTGAAAATACAACTTCTTTTAGCATGAGATCAACTTGTTTACATAATGATTTATCCTGTCATTAAGTAAAATTTTCACCGCAGCCTTGGTTAGACTAAATATTCCACAAAAGGAGACCAATATCTATCTAGTATCCGGAGTAAGGTTTCTGACTTCAAACTGGGCACATGCACCTATTTTCTTTCTGGTGCATATAAACGATGTATGGGAGGCTATCGAGCATAATTTGACAGTGATTGCCGATTATATTAAAATATGGAAGGGTGTTCGGTCAAGTGCCGACTATGTGGCATTACAGCGTGATGTGTGCACCTAATGCCATTTGTCTCTCTGTTAACGATAACCTAGTTTTACAAGCAGATTCTAATAAGCTGCGCCAGTGGTCAATTCAGAACAAGCTGGCCTTCAAATATCGCAAGTGCCAAATGGTGCCATTTTGGAAACCTTTCCCGTTCTCATAAATACTTGAGTTGAGTTGAGTATATCGCAGAAAGATCTCGGTAACTGGGTGTGTGGAAATCTGAAAAACAGCCTGCAGTGCGAGGCCGTCTATAAGCTTGCATTCAGTTGACTCGGAATACTCAGACGAATTTACGGCCATTTTCCACCGCACTTATTGTCAAAAATACTCAATACATACATACATCCAGCTGTAGACTGCACAGCAGCGACTGACTAGACTTTGATTGTGCAATCTCGAGCGCAGACGCGTCTGTAGTGAACTAATCCTGACATACCAAATACTACATACGAGGTCCCGCCAACTCAGACACTTTTTTACAATGGGTTCCATTCTCCGACCCGCAGTCACAACCTGACCATTCAAATGCACATTCTCGATTGAACTGTGCCGCAACTTTTACACAATTCGTGTATGCTTTTGTGGAAAAGGTTGCCGCCAGAAATTGTTTCCTCATCGAACGAAATGATTTTCAAACAAACGGTACGATCTTTTATGTTGAATAATACTGTGTTGGCTGCTGAACACAGATCACGCCGCCGGCGTGCAATTGATGCAATACAACAGAGTTCTGACTATCGTTGCAATCGCTGCGGAAGAGATTGTTCCTCTCAAATCGGACTGTTTAGTCATTCAAAAAGTTGCAAAACATGAAATTCATGCGAGGTGATGTACATCCATGGTCGACATCGACCGACGGAGGCCAACAACAACTGTGTTGGCCGCAGCTTACTGAAATCCCATCGTGATTGCCACTTACACACATACTTGGAAAACAAATATACCCGAACATATATTTCCGGTCGAGATTTCCTCACTCCATTTCACATTTTGAATGACTTTTGCTCCTCCCTTGGACGCAAACATTAAAGTAACGATTTGTTTTACTTTCAGACATATATCCTATGTCGTAGTACAGCTATTCGCTATTTTCACCAAGAATCTTGAATCTTCCCGGACAAATGAGTTGCCATTCAATCCTGCAAAATATAAAATGCTGCAGCCACACAGCAATTTCCAGGTTAACTTGCCAAAGCTCAGGTATCTCTGTTTACCTACGTCGCTGACGCGATTGTTTAAACCCCCGAACTCACCTCGTGCGAACACACCCAAGTTACTGCGCGTAGTGCTAACGTCCGTCCAAGATGTGGAAAATATGTTGCTCTCCTCATCCCTCTTAGTGGTAAATAAATCGGCTGTGCGGAAGACTGGGTCCCAATGAGCTAATGAATCGAATGAAGAGTAAGCATAAACTGGGATAAGGTGCCTACACACCGAATGACGCATGCATTCAATCAAGTTTCGTGAACGAGAAGAGCTACATCAGCACGACAGCTTCCTTGGAGCTTTCACTGTCATGCAGCATAACAAGCATTCCTCGTCACTCAATTTGACAACATACAAGGTTAAGCAAACACTCCAAAATACCGCCGAAATACCTCCACGTAGTGCCAGCTGGGTGGGCTCGGTTCTCCGAGCTCAGCGAAAGGTTCGTCGGCGGTGTCTGAGGGTGTGGTGGGTTTTCGCCTGGCAAGCGTTCTCCCTATAAAAAGCCACAAAAATCCAATGATGACATCACGACGCGGCGGATGTGACTCGCCGCTCCAAAAGTCACTGCCCCTTGTCCTATCCAAGGACATTGTATGGTGCACAGGCAAAAACTGAAGTCACCAACCTATCAACGGGGTTATCGGGCTCCGAACTGGAAATTCCCAGAAAAGGGCGTATGAACCGCTTCGTCGGTCACCGGCCACCGATAGGTGCGAACCTCTCTCGCTCCACTGCCTTGTGGGTAAAGGCTCGGGGTGGGACCCCCTAAACGAAATCTCCCCTACTTCGGTGTAGGCAACCGGGTAGTATCATGCCTACGATCAACGATGCCGATGACAACGCTTTGTACCCACCCTCTCGCTTTGTACATCTCATTGTTTATGTCGAACGGCACTATATTTGTATCAGATTGTGCAAATATAATAATAATAAACACTCCAAGAAGATGCTTAGTGCAAGACCGCCATTGAACACGGTTTCGGGACATATCCTGAAGCGTAACTAGCCAATGCGATATTTGATCGCGGGGACACCAGCCTGGAAGACGCGCTGCGTTCAACTGCACAATTGTTTTGCGTTCAGGGGGAAACTTTCAAACAATACGATTCCAAATTTTTTATTCACACGGTATGTGCATTTCAACATGGAGATAACTAACATGTTCAGTGTTCACGAAGAAATTTCGTAATTACGGATTCGACATGGCTTGATGACTAGTTTCTTGAACTTTATTCAATCACTAAGATTACGATAAACCGTTTTACACCTTACTCGAGCAAAGTTAAGTCTGTTCTTTGACGAATTGTAGCAGTCGGCAGATTACCCAACCCGCATTCCAAGCCTCATGTACAATAATAGTGACTCGCCCAGGGGTAGACTTAAAGTTTATTTAACAGGGCAAAATGAAAAGCTGCAGAATTTCATCCTTATTTATACGCCAACTGCCGGTCCCAAGCCCGGGTGAAAAAGGAGGAGGGTTGGGCGTGGGGCTAGCAACCCCACCCCGTAAAAGACAACGCTGCTACAGAAACTGCAACAACGTTGTTGCAGCCCTATGCTCCAACAGGAGTTCACAGGAATAAGTCAGTAAGTCAAGTATACGATAAACACTACAAATCAATGTGAAAGACACTGTTAGTGTATGTGGATATTCATTTGAGAACAGCTTTCAATTACACTCCCTGAAGCTTTGAGTGGTACATCGCGATAGATTCAAGAACAGGAAACAGCGAACACTGTCATCAAGTATCTAAGTTTTATCATCAGAAAATAAGACATTTAGTGCGCACATAATGCCAAACATAACCGCCTATTATTTCCACTTTATGCTTTCTTCATGAAAGCGAGTTCAGATGGAATGACCATTGTCTTTGACAATCAGCTGTTTGATCCCAGTGTCCAATTAGTGTTTGGCTACACAATTTCAGCCGACAGATTAAGCAACTTAAATCTGTATCTGAAAATTCGTATTTCCCATTAATTAAAAAATGAGCGAAAAAATTGAAACTAATCATTTATGACTGGATGACCAAATTGAATGCACGTAACATGAGTTTAATTCTAGCATAGTTGAAATTGTTGGACGCGAATGATGTTGAACCGGTCAAGACAATGTAACTTAGAACTCAGGACTTCTTAATAACAGCGGGTGGCCATGCAAACTGACGGGCGGCGCAATCATATTCATTCACTATAAGAAAATTGGTAAACATTTAGTCGGTTATAAAGAAATCAATGTAATTAATTACTTTCTTTTTTACTGCATAAAATGTATATTTTTGCAAAATCGTATTACTTATAAGTACGATGACTCGTGAAAACATTTAACGGGTCTCGACTCGTATTTTTGCAGTATCACATATATATGTTAAAACATATTTCGTGAAATCGCCATATCCAAATCAATTCTAACACGGAAGAACTAATGCAGTTATGATACTTATAGAGGGAAATCGTGCAAGTAAGACCAGTATGTTAATACTTCACGTTCAAATGAATACACGTGTACGGATGGATCCAAAGGTAAACAATTAAGCTCACTTAAAGTGGCACTGAATCTGATCATTCTAACAATATGTAAGTTTTCTACACTGTGGAAAATGTTTCGTTGGTGTATTATGGGATCAATAAATATGAACGGATATTCTGTTGTGCGTGCGATTTTTCCCATCCATATTCGCAAGGTGAGTTCAAGTGAGTGAATGGAGTTTCCGCAAGAATCTCATCCTGCGTTGACTTGAAATTTAAATCTTGTCTACCGTTTTTTTCTATTTTTAAAGACAAGCGAAATGTGATCATAATTTTCTGATTCGATGATTGCAGATGAAAGAAAACCGTTTGCAGTGTTTGAAAGTCACGCATTAGTAAATGTATTCCAGATTCATTGTAGTTGAGAATTTTTATAGTTCCATAGTATGGCAATCTTTTATTACCAAACATGTGTAACACTATTGAAGTTTCTCGATAGTTGGTCAACGTTGCATTGGCTTCTGATTGGTTTTAATCCCTGTTAACAAAACGGGGATGAGGATAAGGCTATCTCCCATCCCTTAAGAATAAAGCACCTGTGGTCCATTGCTGGTTTAGAAATGAACAAACAGGCCATGACCTTATCCAACTCACTTACCTGATTTATTAATGTTCAAAAACTCTTTAAACATTCATATAATATCTCCAAGAGTTTAGGAAAAACGTCTTTTCCCTAAATCTATTGACCAGATAACGATATTGATTCAGGAAGAAGGTGACATATTTTAAATTTTTGTAAAGAATAGGTACATTTCTCAATAACCGCTGATGCACACTTGAATATACGCACATTAAAAAAACTCATTATGATCGCAACAAAATGCTTTGGTTTTGGCGTATTTAAAATCAATACGGGCTTGAGTATCGCCCGAAAGTATTCTGAAACTCATTAAACCACTTTATGTTTATGTGACTAACAAGCATTCATAAATGTTGTTGATTAAAAGGAATTTGACCGGTTAATATGGATTGTTATTCACGAAAGAATTTTTCTCAATCTACAATTTCGTTATAAAAGATTGTTGAGCATAGATCCTTTAAAAAATGAAGTTTGCAAACTACAAAATGACTGCGTCAGATTAGTGTCGCTCGGCAGAACTTAGAATATTTCATGGTTTAAATAAAGAGGATACTTGTTGTTCAGGAACTTCTATCGAAAGAAATTCAACTGCTTAAGCCACCTAGCTTGGTGACAAAACTTTCTGAGTAAGTAAGGCGAGCTCAGTGGACACTATGTGAACTAAAATCACATGGTTTCTCTGTTTGAAATGAAAATGCTTTTTTTCCTATCAAGTGTTACCATCAGGAAACAACTTGCCAATTAACAAGGCTTAGTACACGCCAGCCAATTCACATCATGTATTTAAAATCGTTGTAATATAGTATGGGTTTTAATGAATGTTGAGAGGAGTTACTCCGAATTCGGCCATTCGTAAATGGTTCGGCTTGGTCGACGCATATACGGCAACAAAATATTCCACTCAGGGCGCCCAAATGAGAAGGATTTGTGACATTGCTCACAACCGAATTATTAGGAATTTTTGTGAAAACACTGAGAATTATCAACCACATCTGAAATATATACGATCATTTGCGTACAAATTTACACATCTTAGTTAAACCACGAAAAACGTATCACCATTAAGACAGTCTGTGTAAATGTTGTGAATACACAAAAACCACCTTTGAATTAACCGTTGGAGCTTATAGGACCATCACTTCGAACCTGTTCCACTAAATCCAAACCTTACAAGCAAGATGGTTTCACCCACCGGTATCGGTGTATGTCATTTACAGTTATGTTCAACTTATTTTTAGTAGTCATGTTAGACCTGGCTAGAGTAAGGTATTAGGATTCGGAATCGTTTTAGTGATACACCCAGACTGTAATAAGCACTCGTTCCGCGAGTAATAGTATTCCCCGGAACCACAACCCATAGTCAGCAAAAATCCGAATTATCGCATCACTTCGCTGCACTTACACACAACTGGTTTATGGCTGTTTGCAGGTATCAACTGGAGACAGCAAGATTAGGTTCAGAAACCGAACGAATTCTATTCTCCACGCACTACTTACAACGCATTAGACCCGCGGCCAGGTTTACAATTTTCAATTAGACATGAAAAGGCATAAGAGGTAGCGGTTGAGTCTAACACATCGATTGATAGAACGCAACGAGTGTCTCTGCTACAGCATACTCTTCCCATCATAACGCGAACAAAGATTAATAGTAGTGGTCATCTCCGGGGCGATATGATTTTGGTTTACAATATTTCGAATGCCGCAAATCACCCTCTACAATGCTTATTTAACCTACATAGGTTCACAATTAACATATCATAGTGAATATTCGTTCATGAAAACGAAATAACAAATAATCATGATATGTCACGTATCGTCTAGTTGAACACTTACAATGAGTAACTGAAATGGCATATGGAGCGTCTAGAAATGTTAGGGCTCCAGTTCATGGGGTGTGGAATGGAAAAGCATGAACGCACACCTCACTGGAACTTGCATGTTATGCTACTTGCGACTGCTTGCTATCCAAACCAATTGGAAATCTTACCGCGCAAAACTTTCGCCAGTCGTTAGATTGCGTCCCGAAGCTTGCACTTAATAACATATAGAGAATCATCGCAACCACGGTTTGATAGTAATCTCCGTTCTGCTAGTCAAGCGGATGCTTAAAAATTGACAACGAATTGTTTCTTCGCGAGTCTGACGAATACACAATTTACGCGAACCTTCAATGTGTAACATAAATATCATGGGAGTTTCACAAAGCGACCAACACAGCTTATTCTTTGGCACAATTTACACGACTGAGAAACAAAGCTTAATTCGAGATGATAAACAAGCTTTTCAATTGCAATTGATTTCTCAGATGCACCAGAATCCGAAGCTCTATACAGACTTGTAAACGATAGAACGAATATTATATTGACACGTGATTACCTCAGCAACAGACACATCAGAGTTCGTGTGGACGGCCTACTATCGAAGAAAATCGATGTGACTAGCGGTTTCTCACATGGATCAGTGTTTGCGCCTATGCTGTTCCGAGTTTATATGAACGATATACCAATCCCAAATGACATTAAGATGATTGTGTTTGCTGACGATATGAAAGTATGGAGGAGCATCATCAAAGCGGATCATTGTATTTTGCTGCAAAATGATTTGAGTGCTTTGTAGAAATGGTCATCCCTTAAATAACCTGCAATTGAACACGCAAATTCGAAGATCATCCATGTTGATAGTGACCTTGTCTTTTCCGATCAATACAAGCTCGGTGGCAAAATCATAAAGTACGCCAAAGAAGTAAATGTGCTGGTGGTCTGGATTTGCGGTAGACTAAAAAATGGTCTACAATGCTCGGCATGTTACGGCGGATATTTCGACGTTTTTCCCGGGGTGTTTTCTTCTCATGATGAAAATAGATATTCACTCGGTTCCAGACTATTCCGCGAAAGTCTGGAAACCTCGGCTCCAAAAGATATCTCACTTCTGGATTTCAAATATCAGGAGGCTTATAAGATTGTCATTGGACTCAAAAATATGCCATTCGCCGGGAGACTCAGACGACTAGATCCGAGGACACGTGCATAAAGGAAAATGCGAAGTGAACTCATCCTCGCATACAAAATACTTACAAGTGTTTCCCACCCCCTGGAATTGTTATTCCACCTTCGAACTTCCAGCAACAGCCGTGACCATGGTTGCAAGTTGTAAATTCCACACTCCAAACGGAACTGCCACAGGTATATTTATTCGGTGCGTGTGTGCTTTGTTTGGAATTCCCTAACTGCAGATTTGGTTAGCTTATTCCGTTTATCTATATTCAAATCGAAACTTGACGATTATATGAGACCTATTCCAAATTTCGCCCCCAACTATTAATAAACTATCATCGTCCCTTTGATTTTTTTTGCCTTTAGTTCGTCTCTATGTTTATTGTAAAGTTAATTGCTTTTACAACCATAAATATTGAACATTGAATCTTGAAAAATATGATCAAGTGCACGTATAAGAATGCCCAGCGTTTAGATAACATATTAGATGAACTATGCGAACTCTGCGAAAAACTTTCACCTGATCCAGTTGCAAAAACCTGGTTTCAGCCCTACATGACTGATTGTGAAATCTTGATTCCGACCATTTCATCATTTCGAAGCGATCATCTAAAATTCTGCGGCAAATTTGCCCTAATTCAATGAAATTTGAGCGTAGTGTAACAAAATCAATCTAACTGAACTCAAAATTACTGATATGATATGGAATATGATATGATGTGAATTGCAAGTGTACAAAACAAGATAAGTAATTTGATTAAGTAATATATAAGTGTTTGGGAAACGAATAATTCAATATAAATTTGTCTAATTATGATTGAAATTCATACAAGCTAGTAGAGTGAGCCAAGGTGGAAGGTAATATGTTCCAAGTGAAACAAACACTAACCGAACAAAAAAACCATCAACAGTTCATGCTGGAACGTGGTACCACCAGCACATATTCTTGGGCCCGATAATAGCTCGTACCCTTCGTGTAAATAAATCCTGTAGGGATGTCTTGTGGTATGGAATATTTTGTAAAGATAAGATATCCTCTGATTCGTCGATACAGAAAGTCGAACAGATTCAGGTGAGCTATCCTTTATTTATAAGACTAGTTTTGCTGAGTGGTGAAAGATTCACTGCATAAGTTCTGCATGCTTCTTGAGCCACGGAGAGCATGACTGCAGACCGTGTTCCATGACAGGTCTTAAGTATGTATTCCCGTTTGAGTAGATTGATGTAACGTGTTGCCCTTGTAAAGGTTGTGATAGTTTGAAGTGAGTTTTTTTTTAAACTGGACCAAAATCATTTTCTTCACTGCAATTTTCAAGGACATGCCAACCTATATAATATGTGAACTCTACTCGATTCCCTACATTCATGAGCCTGCGTTTGTTGAAGTTAAACGGCAGTTTGTTATTCAACGACCGTGTGTTAAGCGTATCAAGATCATTTTGTAATTTCAGACAGTCTTCTTGGATATTGATGCAACTCCATATTTTTGTGTCGTCCGCAAATAACGAAAAGTTACAGCCAAAAAATTTCCAGTAGTTCATTGATTGAGGACTGAACTTTGGAGAACTTCCCTAGTTGCTGCTATAGGTTGTGAAAATGTGTCCTCAACACGTACGTGGGTAGTGCTATTTGTTAGGTGTGCATTTAGCCAATTCAACAACTTCCAAGCTTCTGCAATATTACACTTTGGTTAACAGGATCAAATAATTAGGAGATTTCTAGATATAAGGCGTGTATTGCTTGCTCATTATCTACCGATTGTGTTCAATCACCCCGCGTTATCATTAAATATGATAAACAGGAATAATTTCATGTAAATCCATGGTGATTCCTCGAAAGCAACGGATTATTTTCGAAATGTTTCGTAAATCGTCAACAATGAGGCGCTCAAGCAATTTGGAAATCACTGAAAATAGAGTAATGGGCGAGTAATTAGAAACACCGAAGCGATTTCCATCTTTATTAATAGGAAAAATTATTCGGCGTTTCCAATCGGTAAGAAGCACGCCATTTGCCAGTGTTTGTTTGAACAGGTATGTGAGTGTTTTGTATAGCGAATTCGCACATTGCTTCAATATTAGCGGGGTTATTCCGTCGGCCCCAGGAGACTTTAAAGCTTTAAGATTAAATAAATTTTGATGGACGCGTTTTGAAGTGACATTTATTTCACTTAGGGCTACCTTGTTTGAAAGTGTTTGATTTGGGATGTTTATTGCATGTTCGCTCGGATTGAATACCGATGAATAAAACGTGGCTAAAGCATCAGCAGTTTCTGATACAGTTGTTGTTGGTCCAGATGCACATGTTCACGGACGCAACTCCTGACTTCAACTTAGCTTGATCGTTAACGATAAAGTATTTTTGGGGTTGAGCTCCATCATGCGTGATATCATTTCTTGGGAGTAAAATTTGTCTTGGATGACAAATTTGTTTACGTTGTTCCACAGTAAATGGAATGTTTTTCAGTTCTATGATGATTGGTTTTGCCGATGTAGTACCAAAGCGATGTTTCGTGTCTTTAAACACTTACGATTTCGACATCTTAGTTTAAATTCAAGATTTTATCTTATGTTCCTGAGGACAAATTCGTAGCTCACTCCGATTGAGTTCTTGAGATTAGATATTAGCCATACTCCAAACTCATGAACGTTGCTGGCTCTGGTTGACAGTAAATCGCGTCTATAATAACATCACTCAAAGCCGTAATGTTGATCTGTCTAACTGTATTATAAGCATTATTTGTTGCTACTGTTTCAAACAGCTAATCAAACTAGATGAAGTCGTGATCACTTGGTCCCAGTGAACATTCGTCTTCATTGCTCGTCATAACGAGATGTAGAAGTGAAGCGAGATCGGTTTTGCGCTATCGGGTATTATATGCAATGTGATTATAAAGAGGATCAACGTCCAACAACTCCCTGAATGCGCGTTCGAGGGAGTGTTCTGGGTGAATGGTACTGCTCTGCAGGTTCAAAAAATTGAATTCACCTATAATTAAAATTCCAAAAGTGAAACTGGAAGTAAGCGTGCGAATTCTGTCGAGTAGATCCAGATTGCAAGTTTCCTGTGCATACGGTGGGAGATATACAACTCCCAAAACGCAGTCTTCGCTGTAAGCTGATCAAACTGAGCACCAAAATGTATCCGTTAACATGATGTCTGATTCCGTAATCTCACGGACAGAACGTTTTTTTCTACAATACAAACTCCTCCTCCTCTCGTTTCACGTACATGGCGAATAAGTGACACGTCGGGTAATTCAAGTACATTATTTGTTTTTTTCCGTTTGTAGCCACGTTCCCTTTACAGCAATGATGTCTGGTAAACATTTCAGAAACACTGCACACAGTTCACCTATTTTGATTCCCAGACACTGCGCGTTGTGTTAGAAGCATTTCGGTGTAGTTATTCTCAACAAGGATGGAATCTGGGTAAGAAGGCTAGCGGTGTGAATATTATATGTTAAGCGGACTCTTATAGTTCGTGTAATTGAAGGTTTTTTGCTTGCAACGATGCCTTATCGTGTTGAGGTTGTACTGTTGGAATACACAAATCTATAGTGTCGGCTGCATTTGTTTCTGACACGTCACTACTGATCGACTTGGTGGTGTTTCTATTAGACTTTGTGTTGCATCTATCTGTCCAATATGACGTTTCGATGTGCTTTGTCTAATTTCTCGTGGCATTAGTCCGCGTCAGAGCTATATCACGCAAGCTAAGTATATCACTGAGGAATCTCCATTGTAGCTGATCGTGTGTGCGCTGCCCTGCTTTATCAGTTGCTTCATCAGCTTCTGGGTCTCCCAAAAGGATTAAACGTAGATCATCCCTCTGCTTGGTTTGGCCTTGTTGCTTGGCGTTTCGGACCTTCTTCTACCAGGGAAATTCCGCGAAGATCCTTGCAGTGATCTCTCTACCTACGCAGGAGAGAGGCGGATAGTAAGATGTTTTTCAGATCCCTTTCAGAGTTGACCGTCATTTTAAGCAGTCTTAACTGGTCCAGATTCGAGGAAGTAGGTTTACGATTCGGTCGCTTCTGCTGCACAACTTTCTCAATTCTTATTTATCGTGCTTTAGTCTGTCCCCTAGTAAGGCGTTACTCGTTTCATTGACGTTAGTACAAATCACGCTCAGTCCATGGAGCGACTGAGCATTTTGTGTTTGTCGCTCTCGATGGCTGTCGGACGTTTCAACCACCTTAGATTGGATACCTATACCTTGTGAGTATTTTGTACCGTGACTTTTGGGTTTGAAGCAGAGTGTTTCCCTGAACTTTCAGCTGAGCAGGTGGCTTTGGCTCCGTGACGTTTTTCGTACCAGGGTAGTATTGAGCAGACAGGCCTTTAAAATTCGCATCAGCTAAACCTTCGAGTTGAATAATCTGCAAAGATGAAGCCGATGATAAATAGGGCTGTTACCTATTTTATTGTGGTGCTCACATCCCCATCCCTTGCACTTCAATACCGGTTATAGGCTGTTTGCCATCGTCAGGTGCAGATAGTAAGATCAGGTTCAGTGAGCCTTGTTTCATATTATTCTAATAATTTTCCTCTATAATTTTTGTATAGCCCATGAAATCACTTATGCAGAAACAATGTATTAGTTAGAAAACATATTATAATCTTTCGTATGGCTTGAGGTTGTCCTGCAAACGGTATTTGACAGAGAATTTCAGTGTAATTCGCTCAAGTAATAACGGTTTCTTAAAGTCAAATTACATTTTGTTATTTAGCCGACCGTAGTTAGTAGAAGAATAACACATAAAAATATATTGTAATTCATTCACTTGAATTCAATTTTTAAATAAATGTATTCAACCACAAGTGTGGTTAGTCGTTGCGTAATTAATTGTTCCATTTATTGAATAAAAATTTGTTGACGCCGAACGCAGAGTAAGAAAAAGCATCACGTCTGAATCCTTTCACTGAAGACCGTTCCTCGTGAAACTACATCCAGCTGGAAGTCAGGAACCCCAATCGCTCGCATAAATGCAGTTTATGCAAAAGTTCTCGTGGCGCTTCACTGTCTACAAGAAATGACGATATGAAACAATTTCAAGTTACATTGAGTTTTATAATATTGCAATTGAATCGCTATACATGAAACTTCGTTGATGTTGAAATCTAGTGCGAATATCTGCACCGATAGTGCGTTAAATATCCCCAACATCAGCATCATTAATAACTGAGTTTTATACAAAATCATTCCGAAGTATAACGGCTTACCAGTAATTGCCTGATTCGTTGTTCAAGCTTTTATTTCGCTTCTGGCTATTTAATGAAACGAAACATCTCATTGGTTTTCGAATTCACTGATCTCATTGGTGCGAACGAATGTGATGTTAGGACATTCTCGGCAGGAATTGTAGACAATCATTGGTTGTTGATACGACGTATCCAACAATGAATAAATCAACATTCGGTGATACTACAATCTTGAAAGAAAAAAATAAGCTTCTATGATTATGTGTAAATTTTCAAGGTAGGTCAAGCTGAATGATGGCTTGAAATGAGCCAATTATTACGAGATCGATTGGCAATTCAGATCAAAGTGACTATCGACAGAGACTGGTCGAGGACTAAATCGAGGTTACGAGATTTGCCTATATAAGATAAGCGTGTGTTTATTTGTCTTTCCTAGGCGTAATAAATGCAATGATCAATTAGTGTTCTCTTGTGTTGTGGGATTCGTGGGTGAGCGTGATAAACGTTGACGAGGTTGACCTAAGAGATGAATTGGGACGCAACCGACAAGTGGATGGGAAACACTAGGGTTGACGTTGCATCGAATGTCTCCATGGCGAATTGGCCAACAAATGCGATCGAGTCTATATTAACCGTACGATATTTCCCAACACGTTTAAAATGATATGAAAGCATTTTTGCAGACTAATAGTAACTCCGATTTAACTATGGTAGAACGCACCAAACGTGGTAAAGACGATACATACGGGGCTTGAAAAATTGATAGTGTCAGAAACCGCAGAATTACACGTGAAACAAATTCTAACCTAGAAAATGTTACGACGAATATCCAATCGAATGTACGGAATGCTTAAAGCCTTTGAATGTATTCGTGTTCCAGTACGGCTATTGGGCTTTAGTAAGTGTTTTAATGGATGAATTTCAGGATGCAAGTTATTGAATGATAACAAGAGTTCATTACGTATCCGTTGTTGGGTAAAATCATGTAGATTTAATTTTAACATTCGCTCCTTGAAAGGCAAATTTCTAGAACGGGACACCAACTTTGTCGCACTACGATAAATCCCTTCAAGTAGTTCAAAATCGTAACTAAGCCATGATGTCCAGGCTTGGATGGAATATTCCATAACAGGACGTACATACGTATTAATTAACCGGGGTAAGGTTTCGGTTGTAAAAATCCTGGAAACCCCTTTTAGAAGACAAAATACGACGTAAAATCGAAAACTACAAGATCTTACGCAATGACGCATACAAAGTGATTGCAAAGTGGCATTTAAACTCATTCACACTGAAAATCATTCTTTCAAACAGCCCGAGGACACTACTGGAATACACAAACATTCGAGGGTTTTAGGCGATCCCCCATTGTGGATAGGATATTCGTCGTAATTTTTTCTCGGTTAGAAATTGTATCGCTTGAAACGCCATGCCCGAAGAAAGCCGAAGCTCGAAATTAGTTTTGGTTTCCTCCTAAATGCTCGATAAATACATACAAAACGATATACTGCCTGACAGTACCTATTAACTGTTGTATGGCAGTAAGAACACGCAGGTACGTGATAAACCAGATTCTATTCGTCCAAACATTAACAACGATTAATAATCTCGGGAAGATGAAAGTGTAATATTCAACCAATCACCATAGTACAAAGTTTGTAGTCACAGAATAAAAGACACATTTACCGGGCATGTCCAAGTCTTTGGTCACAACACTAACTCTCAGAAGGTTTATATGCTTTTACTCGATGTATTTCGTTTTGTTAAGCGTATTAATTTATCTGTGTTCCCAGATTTTGTACGTGTGTATCACATCACTCAGAATGCTGCTCTAAAGTTGGGTGTGGGGGGTAAACCGTTAAATTACTTCTTCATACGTTAGTTTCTAAGAACGATTGTCAAGTTTGCATGCAAGATTATATCCTTTTCCAGCCACGGAATTAAAGTACGTTTCATGGTTGGAATGGTGTAGGTATCGCTTAGTTCTAATAAATTTAGAAGCGAAAAGTTTCTGAAAATCCGTCGCAACATACAGAGCAGCCTTGAAGCATGCTTGTACTCTACCTCTCATCGCAAGCTGATATCTAGGCTGTTGATCTCCAAGCTTCAAACATCTCTTTCGCATTCAGTCGAGATCAAATTTGTGTTGCCGAAGTGACATGTTTATTCAAAGAGATTGCTTAATTTGCAGTACCGTGCATTTTGATTAGTTAAATGGTAGCTTATTCCTCACTAAACTTTCATAACAATCATCCAGTTCACATTGAAGCCTGAAAACATTGTATTATATTCGATCCGCGCCCAAATCTTGAATTCATCTGCAAAGAGTACCATCTAACGTGAGAATATTTGTGGCAGTTTGTTGATATATACCAGGAAGAGTTCTTGCCTAAGCACAGAATTTTGGCATTCGTCAATGTACGTCGATTAATTCATCAACATCATCAGAGATAGCATTACACCGGTAGCATGTACCGAATGGTTATCTGTCACACAGACATTAAAAAAGATGGGGAATTGTGGTACAGAATAAACTAAGGAACCTATTGAAGAGTAAGCACAAACTGGGATAACCATTGCGATATCTGATCGCGAGGAACCCAGGGTGGAAGACATGCTGCTCCGACTTTGGAAAGGGTACTCGTTTAATTGCATGGTTGTTTTGCGCGCAGGGAGAAAACTTTCAAGCAATACGATTCCAAATTTTTTATTCACACGGTATGTGCATTTCAACATGGAAATAACTAACAAGTTCAGTGTTCACGAAGATATTTCGTAATTACGGATTCGACATGGCTTAATGACTAGTTTCTTAAACTTTATTCAATCACTAAGATTACAGATAAACCGTTTTACACCTTATTCGAGCTAAGTTTAGTCTGTTCTTTGACGCATTGTAGCAGTCGGCAGATTACCCAACCCGCATTTCAAGCCTCATGTTCAATAATAGTGACTCGCCCAGGGGTAGACTTAAAGTTTATTTAACAGGGCAAAATGAAAAGCTGCAGAATTTCATCCTTATTTATACGATGAACACTACCAATTAATGTAAAAGACACCGTTAGTGTATGTGGATATTCATTTGAGAACAGCTTTCAAATACACTCCCTGGAGCTTTGAGTGGTAAATCGCGATAGATTCAAGAACAGGAAACAGCGAACACTGACATCAAGTATCTAAGCTTTTCCATCAGAAAATAAGACATTTAGTGCGCACATAATGCAAAACATAACCGCCTATTATTTCCACTTTATGCTTTCTTCAGGAAAGCAAGTTCAGATGGAGTGACCATTGTCTTTGACAATCAGCTGTTTGATCCCAGTGTCCAATAAGTGTTTGGCTGCAAAATTTCAGCCGACAGATTAAGCAACTTAAATCTGTATCTGAAAATTTGTATTTCGCATTAATTAAGGAATGAGCGAAAAATTGAAACTAATCATTTATGACTGGATGACCAAATTGAATGCACGTAACATGAGTTTAATTCTAGCATAGTTGAAATGGTTGGGCACGAATGATGTTTAACCGGTCAGGACAATGTAACTTAGAACTCAGGACTTCCTAATAACAGCGGGTGGCCATGCAAACTCAAAAAGCGGCGCAATCATATTCATTCACTATAAGAAACGTGGTAAACTTTTAGTTGGTTATAAAGAAATCAATGTAATTAATTACTTTCTTTTTTACTGCATAAAATGTATATTTTTGCAAAATCGTATTACTTATAAGTAAGATGACTCGTGAAAACATTTAACGAGTCTCGAGTCTTGCAGGATCACATATATTTCTTAAAACATATTTTGTGAAATTGCCATATCCAAATCAATTCTAACACGAAAGAATTGATGCAGCACCGAACTAGTTATGATACTTATTGAGGGAAATCGTGCAAGCAAGACCAGTATGTTAATACTTCACGTTCAAATGAATACACGTGTATGGATGGATCCAAAGGTAAACAATTATGCTCACTTTTTACCGATTAAAGTGGTGCTGACTCTGATCATTCCTACAATATGTAAGTATTGCACACCCTGAAAAATCTTTCAATGGTGTGTGTATTATGGGATCAATAAACATGGACGGATATTCTGTCGCGTATGCTCAATTTTTCCCATCCATATTCGCAAGGTGAATTCAAATGAGTGAATGGAGTTCCCGCAAGAATATCATCATTGTCTTGAAATTCAAATCTTGTCTACCGTTTTTTTAAAGGCAAGCGAAATGTGATCATA